>JAOXNR010042668.1:0-19554 GCA_028571225.1 Parsonsia alboflavescens | reverse complement strand
AAATGTAATTTAACTAATTTTATATATATATATATATATATATATATATATATATGTACTTAATTAGTCAATGCAATGTCTTTTGTGTATTTTATGTTTGCAAAAATATTAATAGGATATATTGTGAAGTAGTATTATAGATTTTATTCGATCCCAGTAGAATGGAATTTAGAGTCATCAGTTTTTGGACATAAATTCTTTAAATTTATTTTTTAATTATTTATAAAATAGGCAGAAATTTCATTAAAAAAGATAAAAATAAATTGAAAATACCAACCACATAAATTATTTATCAATACAAACTATTATTGATTCTTCAATCTCTACATTTCAAAAAAAGTAACAATCACAACTGAAAAATAAATACAAGAGTCACCCTAAATCAAAGCTATCATAAATTGGAGAACTTGATTCTCCCACAGTACCAGATACAAGAGGAATTAGACTCCCATCTTCAAGAACATTAGAATCACTTTTAGATATAGTTGTCTTTACATCCTCAACATCATCTAAATCCAACAAAAAAAAAAAGAAAGAAGAAGAAGAAGAAGAAGAATCAATATATATATATATTTTGTAACTATTAAAGAACAACAATATGCATTCATAAGTAAAATCAAAACAAGTGTAAGTACATATTGCCAATGGAAAACCAGGTACTGAGCACTTTTTAATACTACTGTCTACATGAATATAAGTATCAAGTTTGAATACTTAAATAGTGCTTTTCGCCTATTTGATTTCATACGTTTGGATCAAACTATATAATGGTTCTATATGTTTTTTTCCGGTTATAACGGTCTTTAATGAATTTACGAACTGTCATAACTGTCCAAACAACCTTTTTCCGACCATTAACTTGGCAGAGCAAGTCATGTGCCACGTGAGGGCAAATATATCATTTTAAAAATTCTTTTCAACTATTTGGTCTTACATATTTGAATAACAGTATATAATGATCCCATATATTTTTTCTTAGCCATTATAGTTCCTCATGAATTTACAAATTGCTGTAACAGTCTAGACAATCCTTCTTCAGCCATTCACAAAGCAGGTCACATGTCGGGCACCTAACTAACTAATAAGGACAAGTTTGTCATTTTAAAAAACATTCACAGTTATCAAGAATTCAACTCTAATTATGAGGGACCGTCATAACCGACAAAAAATATATCTGACCATTATGTAGTTTGGCCCAAACAAATGGGATCAAATAGGCAAAAAGTTCTACTTAAATATAAGGGTAAACATATAAATGGCCATTATTTTGAATGATTAAATAAGCTTGGTTTATTTACCTGTCATGGAGGATAATTAAACATTGCTACGGAAGTCAGATATTGACCAATGAAAAACTATAGGAAATTCTAAAATAACCGTGACATCCAAAATCTAAAATAAATCCTATTAAGATCACAAGAATTTTCAAAATCGTGATAATCTCATTATATCGACAGATAGATTTGTCTTTATATAATTATAAATTATAATTTTGGTTTTGGTTTTTTAAAACTTTAAAATATATAGGGCTTTTAGCCTATTTGGTCTCACATGTTTGGATCAAACTATAATATGATTACACAAATATTTTTTCAGCCGTTATGGTCCCTTAACATACTATGAATAGTCATTTTGATGCTTTAACATATTATGGACAATCATTTTGATCTCAACTATCATTTTTTCTAGCAAAACACTCATTGGAACCAGTCATTTTATTAGTACGTGATAACTTTTCAGGGGCAAAATTGTCCATCTCATCCTTACTACTCAATATCCAACCAATCCAAGGGTTTTGAATGAATTTTGGTTGTCCTGTTAATTTATTTGGATTTGTTAATCCAAATGCATCTAATTTTAAAAAAAAAGAAAAAGACTTAGTTGGATTTTGAGCAATACGGATGATATCAACAATTCCCCTCTAAAATATTATCCTATACCATAAAATGCCTAGTATTTTGTTGGAAAATTAGTAGTTGGAACCATAACGGCTGCTCTTAAAATGTCAAGGAACCATAATAATTGAAAGAAAAAATTGTGGGATCAAACTAGAGTTTGATCCTAACATATGAGACCAAATAGGTTAAAAGCCCATAAATAAAAAAGAATGAAAGTTTCTAAATAATATAAAACCAAACTGAAAGTTTATATATTCGATTTAATCCATCCCTTATAACTTATAAGTATATATTTTAGTTACGTTGCCAAAGATGATTCAGTGGTATAAAGAAGGAAGGAAAAAAAAAAAAGAGGAAGAAAAATATTTTTTAATTCTGTTACCTAAATCATTTTTAATAACTTAAAAATTTTAAAAGTCTATGAATTATATATTTAAAATATATATATAAATCAAACAGTTTGATATAATCCGAAATTGTTTTTTTAAGAAAAATACTCTTCAAAATTTTATTAATTTCCTATTGAAAAATAATGACGACATTTCTAATTCAATAAATATTTAACTAATTAAATCATATTAATTTAGGAAAATTGGTAAGTTTAGTCCTCAAAATTTTAGACTTTGATGATTATGGTCGCCAGAGGTTTTTTGACCTTTTATGATCTCCGAAATATTTTTGTAATGTGGTTATGATTTTTTAAATCATTTTTAACATAAAAACTAACCAACCTTTAGCCAGATTTAGGGTTTTTATTTTTAAAAATTTGAAGGACGAAGGCAAATAGGTCAGATTTAGATAGACGTTAGGTTTTATTAAGTTGAAAAACCAAACTTGAGAAAAAAAATGAATCAAACCTGGGGAAGGGCGCGATAAACCATCAAACCGAGTTTTCTTAAAACTACTTTTTTAAGTCTAAAATTAAAAAGATTTTTTTAAAAATCTTTTAAGATTCAAATACACCATTCAAGTACCATAGACATTGATTTTAGCTTAAATATTATTTAGAAAATGTGGTTTTTTTTTTACTTATTGATTTATTATTATTATATAAATTGGTATGCTATTTTAGTATTATTTTTAATTTATGGTAATATTTCTATTTTGTTACTGAAATTTTGTGTATTATATGAATTATTAACTAAAAAAAGTATAATTCACTTATTTGAATATTTGTATACATGCAGATAAATTATGGATACTGAGAGTCTAATTATTATATTATCATTAAAATCATTAATGAATTTTTAAATAATGTATTGAAATGGATACACTAATTGTGTTTTATTATGGGAAAATCAAATACATTATGATACATTTATGATGAATCGGAATTGAACTTTATTGATTGAAAATTAGTAAATTTCCTGATATACATATTTTGGAAATAAGTAATAAATAATTATAGACATAGAAAATTTTAGTTTGATCAGGTTGAACCCAATCTGACCCTTTAGTGCCGGATCCGATTTTAAAACCATTGTTGCACCCTTTCCAACTTCATTTCATTTTGTAATTACTACAAGTTTCTACAGCCCATTCCATTTCTAGTTAATGGTAATTTCGAGAATGCATGATGTTGCGGATCTTCTGTTGTGTTCCGGATGCCTGCAAAAAGGAATGGTCAGAGTAGCGGGTCTTGATACTCTTCTGATGCTTAAGTTAGCACATTAAGATAGTGTAAAATTCAGATTAGTAAATGTGACTTAATTGGGTAGTTGGTATTAGCTTCTTATCTAGCCGTGTGATAATACGGGTTAGTCCATGACATTCCGATGTAGAATGTGTAAAGAATATTATTGGACTGATTAATAGTATCGGGTTCCATGTTTGTTCTTGTTGTTTTTGAGCTTGGATTTCTCCTTTGATCATAATTTTCCTGACCAGTGTGATATGTCAAATTAAAGCTCTCGTTATATAGATTAATCTTAGTATCTAATTTCATCATTAAATACCCAATTGTCTATGAATAAATATGATCAAAGTATTGACGTAGTGTAAGATATACACCACGTACCATTTCGAGAAAAAAAAAGAAAGTGTGAATTTGCCAATGTGGAATGTAGTGTGCTTTTGCCAATATATGGCTGCAGCGTCCCACAGGCGAACACCACAATTAATTACTCCCTCCCTTCCTAATTACTACTATAAGTCATTTAAATTTATTTTTTTGCCTTTTACGGTTGATTGTTTAATTGATATTTTACTCAATTTTTAAAATATTATTCACGATCTTCGTAAAAATATTTTTCTCTCTTCATTCTCACCGTTCTTTTCCATATGAGGACATTTTGAAATAGAAAGTTTTTGCTTTAAAATTAACAAAATAATTACGGATGAATTATATATAATTGAGGATAGAAGGAGTAACATTTAAATTGGGATTACCGGAATCATTTCTAAAGAGGGATTATTTAAGAAATGATTTTCAAATACGTGGAAGTTTACTTGTGAGGATCGATGGACACATGGACACTTCCATCTCCACTCGGAGAATCAATCAGTTGTGGGGAATCAGTCAAGGTCTAGTGAATGGCTCCATCAGAGATCCTTCAAAATTATTACATGTACATGTGGACACGTGGGGGTGAGGGGACAAAACAAAAGCATTCAGGTTTTTTCCTCCAGTGGAATGGATAAAACAGTAGAAAATTATTGGTACCTTACAGAGGCAAGATGTGGAGGAGGAGGTTTTCCGTTTTCTATATTGCATTATTAACATCTCCTGTAACAAAGACAAAGGGTAATCATAGCAGACAAACATTCACATTATTGTTGGGTTTTATTTGAATCTGTAGGGACAAACCAAGAATCATTGAATCCTTTGCCAAGTTGCATGTGGCTTTCGGATTGGATTGAAGTCTCAGCACATGCTTTTTCCACCTCTTCTTCTCTGCCATTCTCTTCTCTCATGATGAATGTTTCTAGTTCTAGATCTATGGAGGGGATTTCGAATCCTCTACGTATTATTTTTTATATCATTAATCATAAATATATAATTTATGTTTTTACAATTGTATATTTTATTAATAAAATCTTTAAAAAAATATATTAAATCTTAAAAATATTTTATTTAAATTAGATAATATATATTATTTTATTTGATTATGGAATGGAAAAAGGGTATCTTTTTGGCGGTGAAGGCGTGATGGAGTATCCAACTGAGTCTTCCGTATGACTTGGATTCATTCGAGTTTTGAGGGGGAAACAAGACAAAGAAATTATTAGGATCCACGTTGGACTTTTAATTTATTATATTCTGTATGCTTTGTATGGGGCTCATGATCTCCATCAAACAATCAATCGTATACACCTTATTATATTATTAAAATTTTAATCTGTCTTTTGAAAAGATTAAATTAATTTATCATTTTTATTAATATTAAGTATAAATATATAATATGAGATCCAGATCCTTTATAGGGTGACACTTTTTGTTCATTCATCTAAATAAGATATTAAGAACATTGTAACTTTTAATTTTTTATTTCGCTAAGTTAATATTAGTCACTAGAAAGTTTTGGGAAGGAATAGCTAGAGAAGCCAGTTTGATTGCAAATTTTTTCTATGAAATGAAATTATTTATTATAAATTTGTAAATGTAATTAAAGTACATGTAGATCGAAATTTAATTTATTAATTATTTTACTTATTTTTTTATTATATTATCTATGTCCCTATCTTGTTTCCTTAATCGCTATTGTTAATTTAAATAAAATCATAAATAAAGATATTTTAAAAAGAAGAAGAAAATTACTTTAATTTTAATAAAATGATGTCGATGATTTACAAATAGTAACGAAGAGATTATAATATATGCCATTAATATAATTTAAAAAATCTAAGTAAAAATAAATGTACATTTAAATATCATGTTGTATTAAGATAAGTCATTTTAAATGAAGATTTTACGAGGTATATCAAAATCATTCAACTCCAATACGTAAAAATACTTTCAATATTTTCATAAAGAAAAAAAAAAAAAAAAAGAGGAGTGAATCTAACACATTAGAATTTTGTTCCATCATTTAATAATTAAGGTCAAAATATATGGTATAAATTATGGTGCAATAATGTGCAAGAATTCAAGAATAATGGTTTAAATTTGATGTGTCCATGATTGAAATAAAATAATTATTTATATGACTACAAAAATATAAAAATTATATCGTATATTCCTATAAAGGCAATCAACACATTATTATTATTATTATTCATTTAAAAGAAAAGTCATCCAAAATAACTTTCAGAATTATATTTTTTCGCTGGGTTTTTTTTCTCACGTTGATTTTTCTGATAGAATTTTCTACTTACAAAACAACAAGAAATCTAAAATCTTACGGGAAAAGTAAAATCCTTAATTTATATTCTCAGCATCAAATCTACAAGTCCACAAAATAATCCTTATTCGGATCATCCATCTAGAAATCATTTGTTATCTGTTTCTTCGCCCATTCTCTCTCTGTTACTCCTTCTCGGAATCACATCTCCAATCATGCAGGAAAACCATTGGCCTGCAAATCCTTATCGGACACGTGTCCTATTGACGACCCGTAGACTTTTAACCCTTTTAAATCCCAAAACCTTTTTGGATTTTGCCATGACTTTCCCTCTCTTGATCTCTGCTATATATAGACGCTCTGGCAGTTCTAGTATTCCCGTATTCATCGTCTCTGCTTTTATCCTTCTCTTAAGAGAAATAAAGAATTAAAGAATGGCTTCCTGTTGGGGCGAACGAAATATTGAAGAAGCACATTCTTATACTGCTTTGTCAGATTATAATGCCGTCGTAGCTCCGACCAATGGCCGCCGGCGGTCATTGAAAGTTTTCCTTACTCTATCATCTCTGCTTCTGTCAGTCGTGGTTCTTGTGGGATTTGTTTATTTTAACAATGGAGATGGGAAGGTGGCGTCCTTATTCACTACTCCCGGAGATCAAGAAACTGCAGATTCTTCAATGCAGGAGTCTCCGGTGGGAAAACCACGTGGAGTGGCGGAAGGTGTCTCTCCTAAGTCTAGAGGATCACTTTTGGGAGGAACCCTTTCCTTTCCATGGACAAAAGAATCCTTAGCTTGGGAAAGAACAGCTTTTCACTTCCAGCCAAAGAAGAATTGGATGAATGGTGAGTTCTTGATCCACATTAATTCTTGATTAAATCTTATTTCAAATTTACAAATCCAAGATCAACCCAGAAAACATTTTTTTGAAAAAGTTTCTTGAGAACATAAATCTTTATTTAATTAGACATAACAATATCCGTACACAAATTTTCTTGATGGGACTAATTTAAATCTTTACCTACTTGATCTATATTTTTTATTTTTGTCTTCAAGAACTTAGAATAACATTTGAATTCGATATTTTTTCTGCAATTACGTATGGTTTCTAATCATATATACTTTTTCCGTGTCATCTTCCTACGATTCTTGGACGGCATTGCTCTGACGTTGGAATTTTGCTGATTCAGATCCAAATGGTAAAGTCCTATTGGAACACTTGTCCCTTCTTCTCCTCCTCTAATTTATTACTTTTTTATATTTCGTGTGTTTTATTTAGTCGAATTATTACCTTTTTAATGCGGTATATGATTGACTAGGAAAGATTTTGACATGTACTAAATCATTATTAGAAGTTGTCCCGAGTGATTGAATGGTTAATGACCTCATCCTCTATTATACACCTATTTTATTGGCTGGAAATTTGGACCCATGGTGAGATGTTAGCGCCCCCAAAAATTGATTTTTTCCTTTGGCGGCTTTAAAATAGTCAGAACTAATACTAATCATATAATCCCCCATTTATATATCTTGGTGGTGTCAATTTAAAGAAGGAATTGAATATTCCGTTTTAATAATCCAAGCAAAGTCAATATTAGTTTAAATAACGAGTTTTATTGCCAGGACTAGTTTTAGTAGTAGTATTATAGAAGTTTCAACTCAATTTTTATAAAGTTATATATATATATACATATATAAATATATATATATATATAAGGGTAGCCATTAACTTGACACCCTCTGTTTCTGAAAAATTCAAAATCCTAAATCAATTTATTGCAAGCATGATTATTTGAACTTGGACATTTCTCTTGTTTTAACTATTAGATTAATTCGAAATTACCTTCATTAATTCGGCGAATTATAATTTTTAAAAAATGTTACTGCTTCTATTCAGGTCCATTATTGTACAAAGGCTGGTATCACTTGTTCTATCAATACAATCCAGAAGCTGCAGTCTGGGGAAATATTTCATGGGGACATGCAGTATCAAAAGACTTGATTAATTGGCGACACCTTCCACTGGCCATGGTTCCCGATCAATGGTACGACATTTATGGTGTATGGACCGGCTCTGCCACCATTCTTCCAGATGGTCAGATTGTCATGTTGTACACTGGATCCACCAATGAATCTGTTCAGGTGCAGAATCTTGCATATCCTGTCGACCCATCTGATCCCCTCCTTATCGAATGGGCTAAATACCCAAATAACCCTGTTCTTGTCCCTCCACCCGGTATCCATCCCAAGGATTTTCGTGATCCCACCACAGCTTGGTACACAAAAGATGGGAAATGGAGATTTATAATTGGTTCAAAAGTGAACAAAACTGGGATTGCATTAGTTTTTGAGACTCTGGATTTCAAAAATTACGAGCTTTTGGATGGAGTACTCCATGGTGTTCCAGGAACTGGGATGTGGGAATGTGTGGACTTTTATCCAGTTTCGAGAATTGCTGAAAATGGGTTGGACACATCAGATAACAGTGCTGCCGTGAAGCATGTGATCAAGACAAGCTTGGATGACGATAGAAATGACTATTATGCACTTGGAACTTATGATCCCTCATTGAGCAAATGGAAGCCTGATGATATCAGAAACGATGCAGGAATTGGATTGAGATATGATTATGGAAACTTTTATGCTTCAAAGACATTTTATGATCAAGATAAGAAGAGGAGAATCCTTTGGGGTTGGATTACTGAAAAGGATAGTGAAGCAGCCGATATTCAGAAAGGATGGGCTTCCCTTCAGGTAATTTAAATAAAAACCCGTCATTAATATTTGGAATTGAATACAAAATTACTTATAGTTAATTAACTTTAATTTCGTTTATAATAATAAATTTGTCCTTTCTGAAACAGGGCATTCCAAGAACAGTACTATTTGACAAGAAAACAAGTAGAAACTTACTGCAGTGGCCAGTGGAGGAGGTAGAGAAATTAAGGTCAAGTAACAAGACCTTTGACAAGGTAGCACTAGAAACAGGGTCAATTGTCCCCCTTGATGTTGGTTCTGCTACTCAGGTAAGCATTCTTTTTGCAATAATTTTGGAAAAATTTTCATGATTTTATCCGAAATTGTACATGTTTCTGAGGTCTAATGTTTTTTTTCCCTGTTGTAATTCTGCAGTTGGATATCATGGCTGAGTTTGAAATCTCTAAGGAGGCAATGAAAATGGTGAACGGAACCGATTCAGGTTATGTTTGCAGTAACAGCGGTGGCGCTGCCCAAAGAGGAGCTCTTGGTCCATTTGGGTTTTTAGTTCTTGCCGATAAAGACCAATCCGAGCAGACTCCCATATATTTCTACATTGCCAAAGGAACGGATGGAAAATTCAGGACACATTTCTGTGCCGATCACTCAAGGTTTTTTTTTTATTTAAAAACTGGTCATTTTTCTACTTTTTCCACTCATGTTGATGTATTTTTAACTCTTTTCGACGTAACTTTTCAGATCAACGAAAGCGACGGATGTGGTTAAAGGGATTTATGGTAACTCCGTTCCAGTATTGAAGGGTGAAAAATTATCCGTGAGGATTCTTGTAAGTAAATTTCTTCTGGTTTGTTATGGCATGAATTTGAAAATAAAAAACCATTAATTTAATTTGGTATTTTTCAGGTGGATCATTCAATTGTTGAAAGCTTTGCTCAAGGTGGAAGAACATCCATTACCTCTCGGATTTATCCAACCAAGGCTATCAGTGAAAATGCTAAGCTATTTTTATTCAACAATGCAACAGAAGCGAAAATTAGGGTTTCGGTCACAGTGTGGCAAATGACTTCGGCAAATATATACTAAAATTTATGGTCGATTTTGGAAGAAATTTTCCATTTTTTTCTTCGGTTGTAATTATTAGTTGTACCCCCGGAGTCACATGTAGATAGGCTTTATTTTTTTCTTCATCTTGTCATTGTATTAAATTTACTCTTTTTCTGAAGAAAAAATTACTTATTACTCTCTCCGTCACTATTTTTTAGTTGTTAGAGTTAATTTTCCTTGTAATTAATTATAAGTCATCATTATTATTAATTTATTAAATATATGATTGTATTTTTTCCAAATTATCCATATCTTCATTGCCCCTCTCTATCTTTTCCCAAAACTCTCCTCTTCTTTCACATTTTGCATTAAGGACATTTTGGAAAAAGAAAAAAACTAAAACCTCTAGGGGTATGACTTGGTGAGAATTAGTACAGTATCAATCTTATTTCTATATGTAAGATGCGAGTTCAATTTTGTATTTAAGGTGCGAGTTCAATTCCTTTCAAGGGCAGGAATTGACTTATTGCGTGCCTTGGTTAAATTGCGGACTCTCTCTAAATGCTACTGAAGCGCATCCCTCAATTTACTACCTCTCGCCTCTAGGGCAAGGCATGCTCTCTCCAAATGCCACTGAAACGTATCCTTCAATTTACGACCTCCACGTGGGCAGGGCACCCTCTTTCCAAATCCCACTGAAACATATCCTTCGATATACGACCTCCACGTTCTTTTCAAATCCCACTGAAACATACCCCTCGATATACGACCTCCACGTGGTCTAGAGGTTCATGAGGTCGTTATTTTCTCTTCTTTTCAGTTGCGATTAAAATTGAATTTATTAATCAAATTTAAATACAGAAATCTACCAGTGTGAAAATGAAAAAGAAACTAAAAATACCAAGAATCACTAAAATTGTACAAACACTGAATTGGGCTTTAGAGTTCTCAATAATAATCCTGAACGTGACTAACAAACTCAAAAGCTCATAATTCAACTACTTCCAACTAACGAATATAATGGGCTTTAATTTAATATAATTCATAAATGCAATCAGATTCCTCTAATTTGAGTAAGATTAACCTAAATAGAAGTCTTTCGTAGTAATTAATATTGAATAAACACTTCATTATTTACAACTTGAAACCCTAAATTACGAAATATGAAGAAAAAAAACTTATAATAATTGAGGATTTTCCCCCCATTTTTCAATAATTAGTCCACCTATGATCTTTCCCATTTTTGTTTGGAATCAGAAAGGCACCAAGGCAACTAATACTCAAATTTGCTGAGTGGGGTTGCTTTAGTAGCAAATTTGCTTGATATCCGTGACCAAAGCTCTCGGATTCGAGTCCTCTTGACAATAGGGTCTTGACAATAGGGACAGTACTCCTCCCAACCAATAAAAAAAATTTTAAAAAAAACCTAACATTCAAATGGTTAAAAATATTCTATTACTTCTTCTATATTACTTGATTTAGATAAAATACAGCTAGAGTTTAATTTTTTTTTAAGATTTTATTAATAAAATATATATGTAAAAGTATACATAAATGTTTATCATAGAAACAGTTTTAGATAATCGGAAGCCCTCTTAAACCCAAAGCCATTTTTAGGTAATATTTCAATTGTCTGGTTATATTTCGTGATGAAATCTAGACAAAAAAAAAGTTCTCAGGTTCAGTCCCAAATTCTTCTCCCCCGGCATAGTTATTTCTCTTGACCTTTTCGCTTTTTCCCTCTCTCTTAGACGGAAAATTTCCAGCCATGCAGGAAAGCCATCTAACTTTAACGGCTCAATTGTATACATGGACATACTCAATTTGTGGCAAATCCTAATCTAATACACTCCCATCTGTCAACCTTAACAATTTTAGAATGTTTAAATTTATTTTAATCCTATTTTTTTCTGTCTATATGTAGACATTTGCTCTGACATTCTTTTCGTAAGTAAAATCTTTAAATTTTAGTTTCAGTTTAAGAATGACTATCCTGACCCCATTCCGCACTTGTTCAAGTTGGAATGAAGAAGAAACCATCGAGTCTCCACGTCCTTATACTCCGCTGCCGGATGATAATAACGAGGTGGAGGAGGAGGAGCTCACGGAGGTTCCACTTGAACGCCGGCACCCCTCCATATTTATCCGAGTATTCTTATCTGGGCTCGTGGCTGTAGGGCTTCTGGCCGTTGTATTGGTTATGAATGATTATGGCAACGGAAAGATGATTTCGTTCCTTCCCTTTGATGATCAAGACTCAATACCTAAACCGTCGGAGAAGATAAGGCCGGCGATGGAACCCCGTGGCGTTACGGAAGGTGTGTCGCCCAAGTCATATCCATTTTTGGGAAGTGATGGTTCCTTTTCATGGACTAGGAAAATGTTGGATTGGGAAAGAACAGCTTTTCACTTCCAGCCAAAGGAAAACTGGATGAATGGTGAGTTCTTGATTGATCCCTGTAAATTTT
Source organism: Parsonsia alboflavescens (assembly GCA_028571225.1). Lineage (NCBI taxonomy): Eukaryota > Viridiplantae > Streptophyta > Magnoliopsida > Gentianales > Apocynaceae > Parsonsia > Parsonsia alboflavescens. The sequence continues at coordinate 7,148 of JAOXNR010042668.1, read as the reverse complement.
TTAATCATTATGGTAAAGATTAGAAACAGATGCAAACTCTAATCACTAATTTACCTTTTCGGTGTCATGTTCTTGGGGATTTCTTGGACGTCATTGCTTTTGATTGGGAAATTTTTCTGCTGCAGATCCCAATGGTAAGCTCATCACACACTTGTCCGGCCCTTTTCTCGTATGATAATATTTTTATTCTAGTACCTATTGGATTTGGTAGATGTTTGACTAAGAAGTTTAAATTTCTTTTAAAATTAAAATGTACACTGAGGGAGGGATTCGAATTAATGTTCTAGATCACCTGTCATAATACTCTTATTTTGAAAAGTGGGACTAAAAGAAATCCTATAAACTTTATGACTATTCCTTAAAGATTTCAAATAGAATTTTCCTTTTCTTTAACTTGATCATCTAACTATATATGTCACACCTTTCACCTAGGTCCATTACTTTACAAGGGCTGGTACCATTTCTTCTACCAATACAACCCAGACGGTGCCGTTTGGGGCAACATTGTATGGGGTCATGCAGTATCAAAAGACCTGATCAATTGGCGTCACCTTCCATTAGCCATGGTTTGTGATCATTGGTACGATATCAACGGTGTATGGACTGGCTCCGCCACCATCCTCCAAGATGGTCAGATTGTCATGTTATACACCGGATCAACTAATGAATCCGTCCAAGTCCAAAATCTTGCATATCCCGTCGATCCGACCGATCCTTTCCTCGTTGAATGGACTAAGTACCCATATAACCCTGTTTTAATCCCACCACCCGGAATTGATATAAAGGATTTCCGTGATCCCACAACAGCCTGGTACACAAAGGAGGGAAAATGGCGGTTTATTATCGGTTCCAAAGTGAACAAAACTGGAATTACTTTGATTTATGAAACTGTTGATTTCAAAACTTATGAGCTTTTGGATAGCACATTCCATGGCGTTCCAGGAACTGGAATGTGGGAATGTGTGGATTTTTACCCGGTTTCGACTGTAGAAGAAAGAGGCTTAGACACCTCGGTTGATGGGCCAGGAGTAAAGCATGTGATGAAGACCAGCTTAGATGATGATAGAAATGATTATTATGCATTGGGGACCTATGATGGGAACGCTTGTTTATGGACTCCCGATGATCCTCAGATCGATGTGGGCATTGGATTGAGATATGATTATGGAAATTTTTATGCATCAAAAACTTTCTATGACCAGAACAAGAAAAGGAGAGTCCTTTGGGGTTGGATTACAGAGAAGGATAGCGAAGCATCTGATGTCAAGAAAGGCTGGGCATCCCTTCAGGTAGGATCGATCGATCGATGATGAATAGTGGCAGAATGAGTTCATTTATTCACCAAATCTTTAACTTTTTGTTAACAATTTTGGGATGATGTATTATTAAATTAGGCCATTCCAAGAACAGTACTGTTTGATGATAAAACTGGTGGCAATTTACTGCAATGGCCCGTGGAGGAAGTGGAGCAATTGAGATCGGCCGGAAACAACTTCAAGAATGTAGTAGTGAACAGGGGATCAGTTCTTCCTCTTAATTTGAGCTCTGCTACTGAGGTCAGTTTATTTAATTCAGACCAATTTTAGTTAGAATTTAATGATTTCTTTTTAAAAAATAACTTAGTAATGCCGTCCCATTTGCAGTTAGATATCACTGCTGAGTTTGAAATTAGTGAGAATTCTCTGAAGATGGTGAATTTTACCGATGAGGAGTATTTCTGCAGTAGCAGCGGAGGTGCTGCGCAGAGAGGAGCACTTGGCCCATTTGGCCTATTAGTTCTTGCAAACAAAGACCAATCCGAGCAGACTGCTATCTATTTCTATATCACCAGAGGAATAGATGGAATTTTCGAAACATTCTTCTGTGCTGATCACACGAGGTATTATTTCTCTAATCCGATTATGATGTTAACACGACATTTGATATAAATCGTAAATTTTTAATAATAGTCTCAACACGAGAATAATAGCAAATTAATCATAGATATTTGACTTACATGAAACGGTATATATTAACTCATCATCATGGTGTGCAAAATATTTAGATCATCCAAAGCAACAGATGTAATCAAGGGTATTTATGGAAACTTTGTTCCAGTTCTCCAGGGTGAAAAATTATCCATGAGAATTCTTGTAAGTTTGTTTGGTTTGGTTTGGGCGCCTTTTTTTCCTTCCGATGAATTTGAAAAACCTTAAAATAGTAATCAATTTGGGTCGGGTTGCAGGTGGATCATTCAATTGTGGAAAGTTTTGCTCAAGGCGGAAGAACGTGTATTACGTCGCGTGTATATCCAACGGTGGCCGTCTGCGAAGATGCTCAACTTTTCTTATTTAACAATGCCACTGACGCCACGGTTACGGCCAACCTCACAGTATGGCGAATGCGTTCTTCTTCTTCTGCGGTCTTGCTTCGTCCTTTCTATATCTACCTTTCTTTCTTCCTTACTCTTGTTTTAGTACTCACGGGATTTATTTTTTAAGATTTTTTATTACGATATCTGAAGAGTTTAAATCAAATAGCTTGAACGATTTCTTTTGTGCAATATAAAGTATTGATTGTCTTGTCTCGCTCAATTTAGCTTCAGGGTCAATGCCTTGAACTGCGCTTTAAATTTTGATGAATTCAAATAGAAAGTGGGCTTCTAAGAATTAATTGGGCTTATGGAAAAGAAAATTAGTGGTGGCCCGATAAGGAAAAAAGTACCCTAGAGTCCAGACATCGACTTTTCAGGCCCAGAGCTTGAATCTTTCCTTGAAAAAGAAAAAAAAATTGATCACGCTCCTTCAACTTTTATCTTATTCGTTTGAACAGCAAGATTTGAATTTTTTTTTTTTGTGTGTGTGATTTACAATAATGATAAGATTTACAGTTCTCATTTTGAATTAAATTCTGCAATTTCTATTTTAAAATAATCATTTTTAATTTAAAATTTCATTAATAAACTCATTTTAAATTAGAAGATTTGCATGCCACTCTAATTGAGTTGTCCAGGCCACACATACCTCAATTTTAAAGTTTAGTAGTGCCGTATTAAGGTTTAAATCCCTATTATGTCTCTCTTTCTCTTCTTCCTTCTTTTCCTCTTCTTATAAATGCAGTCTAATACATTGTCAATTTTTTAAAATTTAAAAATAACTTTAATTTTAAATTTTTTTTAAAATAAGCTTCTATCCAATGCACTTTTTACCAACTCCACAAAATTCACACAATTCTACTATAAGGTGATACATGATAAGTAGGGCTATAAATAAGTCGAGCCAAACTTGAATCTGTCAGTATTTGACTCAATTCGTTTATGTTTCTTTAGTCCAAGCCTTAAAATTTAAATTTGAACTCAATTCATTAAATATTTAAAAAGTTCAAACTTGAACTCATTTTTATGCATTAATTTATTTTTCTTAAAATTTAAATGAATAATTTTTTAATTTTATACAGTAGATGAATAAATAAAAAATAATATATTCAATAAATAAGTTATATTATATATAATATTATAAATAAAACATTATTTATATTAAAAACTCATTTAGACTTGCAAGTCTAACGAATCGAATACCTATGAAATTGATTCAACTCAACTCATTTAATAAGATAGTCGAATTCAAACTTTTACCAAGCTTGAACAAAGAAAACAATCCTTAGTTAGCACAAACAAACGCGCATTTGGTAGAACGATGACCATGGCTCTATTTTGACAGGGATCCAATTCTTTAAAGTTTAAAAGTGATTTTTTTTTGAAAACTTTAAAGGTCATTTGTATTGATTTTTAGAGTTCAAGTTTTAACCCAGTTAAGTTTTAAATTACAAAATTATCCTTTTGTATTTAACCGTAACATCTTTCTTTCCCACCGCCCCTGTCCTGCTTCTTCTTCTCTCTCTTTGCCCTCTTTCCATCTTCCAGGATCTTCTTCTTGGGCTTACCTCACCGCCAATCTTCTTCTTCACACTCTCTCTCCAAGTGAAGCTCTTCTTTTTTCCTCTCTTCTATGTTTTCTAAAATTTGTGATGGAAAGGAAGTTTCGGAAGAGAGCAAAAAGAAGAAGAAGAAAAAAGACGGAAATTTACAAAAAGATAGTTTTTTCTGAAAGTCTGCAGTATGTTCATGACAAGAGATTACAGAAGTTGACATTCTGTCCATGGCGTGAGAATCTAACCGAAGCCAGAATGAATTTCGCACAGTGATCAGGAAGTGAAAGTTAGAAGGCAGCATTTTTTTTAAAAAAAAAAGGTAAGGATATGAAATTTCCAAATGGGTTGGGAAAGAAATCTCAGGTCACTACCGTAAAGAACAAAGTTACGGAACCTGAAAACAGCTTGAGGCTATTTTCAGGTTTTCAATCTATCTGATCCAGAGTTTGAAAAATGGAGTGAAAAAAAAGCTAATCAAATGGCTTTTACTGTTTACGCAAATTTTTAGCTCTGATCCAAAGTTGCTGTCAAAATAGAGCCAACTTTTTTTTTTGGCTTTTTCCTTTCATCATTGTTCTTCGGTATCGGAGCCAATTGCTGCCTAAATTTCGGTTTGAGCAGGTTGGGGCGTGGCTCGAGTAGCGATCACGGGCCAACACAGGAATCATTTCGGCCCGCCTCAATCTCCCTGCTGCCCACGCCAAACACCCAATAGGAAAAGAGAAAAAAAAGGGGTAAACGGAAAGGAAAGGGCAAAAAAGTAAGCAACCGGTTAACGGTAAAAACTGTAAGACTTAATATTTCTAAACGGGCAAAAGTTGAACACACAACGGAATCTGAATGCCTAATATTTGTAATTGTGTATTCATATTTCATTTAATAGTCTAAGTATCATATTAAATGATTTTGCTATTGACGAGTTAGTGGTTTGTGCGATGTAATCTATTAAATTCATGAGTTGTTGATAGAAATTTATATTAAAAAATAATTTTTTTTCCTGAATTAAAATAAAAATATTTAATTTTGGGTGTATGAACTTGGGAATATTAATAAATTTATATTTTAACAATTAAAAATTATCAAGTTAATTTTGAAGATGTTAATAGAAAGGGCAATAATCTAGTATTTTAAATCATATATTTTGTCCTTTGAGGAAAAAGAAAACGGTTAAAATGTGAAACTGATTTTTAAGGTATGGAATAGTTATTTGGGGTAAATTTCTTTACATAGTACTTTTGTTGTCAACTTGTTTCGCCTTTAAGCCATATTGGTACATAAACCCATTATCTGGACAAAATCCATATGGGCAATTATTATTCATCATGTAAATTAAATTTATTAGGTTACCTCTTTTGATAACAAAAGGGAATATGAATAAATAAATAAGTCATTTATGCTATCTTACTCAATTTTTTTAGTAATCAATAATTCCATCTTGATGATCATTACTCTTACCATCTACTCTTCCTCACCAAGTGCCAGGCTTGGTTTCACCCCAAACGTCTCACGAGTACTTGAAAATGTCCCTCAACCGAATGCAATTTTCTTCCCTTTTTTTTTTAATTGTTTTTAATAAACAAATAAATATCCAATATCATTTCCCATTAAATATGGCAATATAATGTTACAGCTTACATGATACACTTCGATACAACTTGTCATTTAACTCCTATTTTAGACAGTACCTCGTGTCGCTAGACATTTATAAATGTGGTTCGAAATTGAGATTTAAAAAGCTTTTTTTTTCCAAAAAAAAAAAGGAAGATTTCCGATCTAGGATAATAAGCTGATGGGTTTAGTCTTACTTCAACGTCAAGAAAGGAAAGAAGACTTTCATCTCCAAGTTTTAAAAATAATTAATTTAAGAAACAAAACATTTCATTCTTGATGACTAAAAATAGAATAAATAAAGAAACTCAATTATGGATAAGGTGAGTATAATTCTTATATAATTGGTGTAGAAATTGAGTGAAATAGAACAAATTTCATAGTTTAAGTTAGACTACTAATTCTATCAAAAAAAAAAAAAAGTTAGACTACTAATTTACATCCCGCTGGACTAAGAGACCTTTGGTCCAGTAGAGGGTTTCGCCTTCAAAACTTTCCCCCAATCAAGATTAGACTACTAATATTAATATAAGTTAGTCTCTCATGGGCCACATCGAATGAGTCGTAAATAACATATAAACAGACTATTAATGTTAAAATAAGTTCATCTATTATACTCTTGTGAATTGTATTGAGAGAGTTATAAACCATATTATTAATAGAAAAATGTTATAGTGGATAGTGAAACTCAGATTATGATGAACTTTTCTTGTGTAATTCAATTTTTCGTAATTAAATATAAAAATTCATAATAATTTGAATTTCGTTGTCTACTACAACCTTCATCATTATTAATGTCATCAGTATTAATATCAATACATATGAAGTGTTGATGGCTCATAATTAGAAGCAAGCATGTCGTGTGAAGGTTGATTAGACTAAAGAAACGTAAATAAATAAATATATATTTATTTATATGCTATACAGTGTTATGAAAATCAAATTATGAAATGTTCTAATTAGATTTTTAACAGTTAAAATTAACGATTAACGTATCTTTTTTTTTCATAGAAAAAAATAATAAAATTTAATCAAATACCCTGATTTATCCTGTATGTATGTGTATATATATAGATACACTCAAAAACGAAAGTATTGGAATCAAAATCAGTGATGATTTTTATTAGGTGGTTGGTAATGAATGAGTTGGCATTGACAGATTAATATTCCCCAGTGTGGATTCTTGGTTCGGCTTATGAGAATCATCACGTGTGATGCTAATTGATCAACATGCCGCCCCCCCCTTTTCCGCTTGGTCAATTACTAATACCCGCAAGCTAAGAATCGGCACAAATTTTTACAATTTTGTTCTGTCTTAGCTGTTCATTTTTAGATTTCGTGGCAAAATTATTGAGCAATATTTTTAATGGTTAAGAAGAAAATTATTATTTGTATATTTGATGTTTTGATCGTGACGAGAAGTATTTGGTTAAGAGAATTAAATCTAGGAAAACAACATACAATGAAAAATATGTTTTTAACAATGAATAATAAATTAATGTAGTTTAACAGAATAATCAATCGAAATTTTTGTGTTTATATAAATATATATATATATAAATACAAGTACTGAAATAATATTAGAAAAAAAATTACAGAAAAGAATCTAATTGGAGGGATAGATCGGACCG
>JAOXNR010042657.1:0-19556 GCA_028571225.1 Parsonsia alboflavescens | reverse complement strand
TTATTATGACTGATATTAATTTCTTCTAGTGGAGGCATTACAGATTCTATTACTTCACCATTAGTTGTATACCATTTCTGTGCTATTACATTTACAGATTCAGGTAATTCAAGTCTTTTAGTTACATCTAACCAATAAAAGAAATCAACTTGATTTTTTAATATCTTTATATCCTTGTAATATCTTTCTCTTAATTCTAATCTTTTTTTCTTCAGGGACTGTTGCAAAATACCATTCTCTATTAATTTTGTTCTTTGGTCTTAAATACAATTTTTTGAGTATCGATGTATCTAATTCAAATTCTTCATCAGATTTAATTACTAATAATTGGCCATCTACCATTTTAGATAAAGTTGGACTTCCTGAATTTTGGCTAATAGTATCTTCATAATTTGGCTTTGGAATTTCTTTATTAAAGTCAATACCTGAAAATCTGTTTGACCTAATACTTTCAGATTTTTCTAATTTGTAGCTAGTGGATGCTTCTGAGAATGAATTTCTATTTTTAATCAGTGCAGCTGGTTTCGTAAATTCAAGTTGTATACTTCCATCTGGAGTTTCTATTATTTTCTGCAGTGTTTTAGATTCCTGATATTTTCTTTCATTTAATTGTTCAAAATTCCATTTATGATCTTTATTTTCTAAAACATCCATCCATTTTAATGTTCTAGGTACAAAACTACTTGATCTGAAAAAATTTGTTGCTAATAAGAGAGTTTCATTTGGATTAAGGTGTTGAATTGCTTTTGGGTTTACTGTTGTTTACATTAGTTGGACGAAGTCAACCTGTATGTTTAATCCTTAGGGATTCTAGATGGTTAGACTTTTATAGAAGCATGATTGCAGTATTAGAGTCAGATGTAGGAAATGGTCCAGTTTACATGAACTGTTATCCTAACTGCTCTCTTGACTTGAATGATCCTCAATTCTTAAAGGCATTAACATTAAATTTGCAAATAAAAAATTATAATGTTGAAATAGGAACTAGAGGATTAGTATTAGTATATAGAATCTATTATAAGTTAATGCCTTCACAAGTAGAAAAGAAGTAGGTATGCATACTTCTTGATTACAGACATGTACCTTAGACAGTTTGTACTTAATTGGGAGTTTATTCCCACTGACCGAAGTGAGACTTTGGACAGTTTTCTCAAAATATTGAATTGGACTATACCTTCATTAATATAGTTCATGTCTTCTCCACTATCAACTACAGCAGTTAGTTCAGAAACTATATGTTCCTGATGAATTATGATGGTAATTTTAATATATCATTTCTGAGTAACTAACCATTGTAACATATATATGTACTCAGGGGTATCTTCTTTTTTATATAAAAGGTACTATTCCTTTTGATATAGAAGCTTCACAAGTTATGTTCTTAAGCTCCACTAGAGATAATCTATCTTCTACCTCTATGTTTCTGGATTTTAAATTAGATATTTCTAATTTAAGATCTTAATTTCCCTTTTGAAATCTTGGGAAGTAACAAGAGATTCTCTCCTATTTTTTAATCTATCATAGACATCAGTCATCCTATATATAGGTTGGATATGTTTGATTTCTTCTTCTGATCTAGACAAAGAAATACATTTTTCAATTAAAATCCTTTTTATTGAAGGATCTTCAACTTGATCAATAAATTTAATCAAGTCTTCCTGAGATTGAGTTAGAGTAGAAATAGTCCTACTCATTTCAGCAATTTGCTTAAAATAATCAATCTCGTTACAGTTGCATATTGCATCTGAAATGGAATCTAAAGAAGACACCTAATCTTCTGGATTATCAGATTCAGAATTAATGGAATCATTAGCCTCCTTATCACTCAGCAATATTTTGCTAAGTTTAAGTTTGAGTTCCTCATCTTCTAAGGCCTCTAGCTTTTTCTTAGTTTTGCAATTATTTGCATAATGGCCATATTTGCCACATCTACTACAATTTCCTTTAAATTTAGGAAATGATGATTTAGATTTCCTATAATATTTAGGAAAAGATTTCTTCTTAGGCTTCCTTTTACACCTTTTCTTCTGATATGAAGCATGATCCTTAGCCTTTTTGGAAGGCTTAGAACGGGTAGGAGTTTGTTGCATATCAAATGCAAACTGATCACAGAATTCACCTAGTTGTTTTTTCTCGGTGAGTCTATGCTTTTTAAGTTGGTTTCTGAACTTAAGATCTTGACATACAGTTAATCCTTCGTGGACACATACTCCAATTAGGTGGCCATATGTATAATGGTCATAAGGGATGGTTATTCCATCATGAGTGCTTTTAAGGTCTTTTTGACCCTTTCAGCAAATAAATATTATAAGCCATCAATAAATTTTGACTTCCAATAAGCATTGCTGCTATCTATAGCCTTGTCACACAGGCTAAGAAAACATCCTTATACCAACGAAAGTCAGTTAAAGAATGACATCTTAAGTTTTGTAAAAGAGTTCTGACTCTTTCACCATGGTCATGTATTTGACCTGTAAAATGATCTAAGATAGTAGTTATGAGTGTATATACTCCAGCACCTACTTCTTGAGATATAGGTTGATCTGAAGTACCTTCTTCAGATTTAACCAATTTTTTGGCATTGAGTACCTTTGACTAGCAGACAGTGTATTATCCCACCATCTTTTAAGAATACCTGAAAATCTACAGGTAATAAGTTCTGCAATAACTCGGTCAGAGTTGCATTTTATTTTGCTGACACTGGAATACATCATCATTCGATGTAAAAGATTATGGATGGCACTATAACCCAAACTATCTAAATTCCATTCATAGATGGCATTAGCTAAATACTCAGCAAAGATGTGCTTATCTACCTCATCATCGAGAAGATCAGCCGTAGAAGGCCTAGGATAATAATGATGATCAATTCTTCTCTTTTGTAATGCTCCATATTTGAGCTTATGAACTTCTAGAAAATTACCTTGAAGTTGCATTATCTCTTGATTAGAGGAATGAGAATCTGACTCAGATTCTGACTTAGGTTCAGAATGTGTTGTTTCAGAAGGAGTATGTTCTTCTACAACAAAGGGTTTGTTTATTACACTAACCTGTAGATTCTTCAATTTTTCTTCAAGAATCTTCAAAAAAAAATCACCAGGATCACCAAGCTTAAACCCTTTAACATCAATAGATGATTTAATTATGGGTTCTTTTGAAGTACTTGGAGCTTTTGTCTCCTGTACTTGAATTTGTGGGATTATAATAATATAATCCAAGAGATTCAATATGTGAACCTAAATGTTGGAGATACATATTTGTATAATTCAACTATTTAAAAATATTGGATATATCCTTAACAGTTGTCTCCAAACCAGCTTTTAGCTTGATATAAGCTGAAGCTTCAAAAGAAGTATCACCTTGTTTCATTACTAGGGGATCTGAAGCAGGTTAAACAGACCGTATTAGTCTTCCTTAGTTTTCCATGATTTAGTTATTATGTCTAACATTTGGCTTGTTTCTAGGACATAAAAAGTGGTAAACCACAGGATGAAGTAAAGTATTGTATTATACTTTTCAAAATGAGCATAATATTTCTCCTTCCACTCATATATGAATGGTTTATCAAAGGTGGAGAAATACCAATCTCGAAATGGTTTATTACTGGGTTCATTAAATTCTTCACTCAGTAATAACCTGATTGGGCTCCCTGGAGAAAAGTCTTTCTTCTCCCCAGGTTTAATCCTAAATTTATTTAATTTAGGAAAGTGTAAGGGCGTCACCATTTGCTCCTCAAGTTGGTGGTTTAAATGAACTATATCCATTAAACCCTAAAACCCATAATCGATTCACTCGGCATCTCAGTATCCAGAGGAAATGGTCTCCTATTAGACTCATAAATTCCATGTGGAATATTGAGGGGAAAATTGTATTTCATTTACCCTATTGGTTAATGAACCAATAATATCAAGAATTCTTCCTGCCATAGATGTCCTCCCTTCTTATATAGAAAGGGAATCAGAAAATCTAGATTGTCCTTGTAGTGAAAAGGATCTAGATCTGGCAATAGAACTAGAAAGTTTAATTCTATAGTCTAATTCTATTTGTAGGAGTAAAAGATATTTCTACTTCTCTATCGTCATGTTGAACTATTTACTCAACATCCTGGCTAACAATTGGCATAGGTGGGGCTACTTCGGGAACAACCCAACTGTCTGGGAAATTAATATCATCCCATTTTAATAGCTTATTAGTAGAAATTTTAGTGGTAGTTAAATTTTTTTCTACTACTACAGTTTTTCTCTGTGAATCTATTTGTTTCACTCGGAGACTTAGGGTGTTCATTGACATAAAATAGATTCTATAGACAATTGCTATAGTTTCAAATCTTGGTAAAAAATTGTAACCTTGGGTCTGAACTTTAAGACTTATTGCCTAAAAAATATGCCTATCTGTCATAGACAGACATAAGTTTGGGTATACATTACAATATACCGGACCATGACTCAAGCAAGTTTGAGCCACTCCCATCAAAGTCGGTTTCCAGTTCAAGCATGTCGTAAAGTTGCCAGAATTGATGCATTTAAACCCGAAAGGGTTAATGGCTTAAATGCCACTTGGGCCAAGCTAACATGGATATAATGATATCCATTGTTTTGATATTTATTTATATCATTGGGTGACAATAATTCTAGGTCGATATTATTATCTTCCATTGTCACAGTTTGTTCCATAAATTTTATGGAATACTTAGATTTCAAATCTAAGGAGCCAAATCTATATATTCGGCTAGACGATACTGTTGGAACAGTCCATTTGTTAAGAGCTTCCAAATCTTGGAAGTCCAAAGTCTCAGTGTATTTCACTGAGGTAGAGCCATTGCGAGGTTTGAAGAAAACTAACATTAAACAAGTTATATCTTATTTCTTCTAAATCTTAACTAAACTTTTGAACATCCCTGACAAAATATTTTTCACAAGCATAACATTAAATCAATTTCGAAAATCGTTTGAAAACATACGAATTACATGGGACTTATAATCGACAAGCTCTCAAACAATATGTGTACATTCTGGAATTACAGGGTCTTACTCACGGCATTCCCTCGCCTTTACTGCCCCCACCATAATGATACACAGATCATTGAGCATGAATGCCCATCACATTTGTAAACAAATTTTTCAAAACATTTTTAGATATTATGCAAGGGATAAATAATTCATCATAGATAGTCAAAAATTAGAAGATAAAGAAAAAACAAGATATAAACAAATTTAGCCAATCATGGCTTTGATACCAAAATGTTGCGGAAATTTAAAAGTAAGCAGGTAGCAGATAAAAATGGAGAATACTGGCTCAGCTGATATAAATTTCCACAAGGAAAATCTAGATTTTCTGATTCCCGTTCTATATCAAAAGGTAGGACATCTATGTCAGGTAGAATTCCTGATATTATTGGTTCATTAACCAATAGGGTAAATGAAATACAATTTTCCCCTCAAAATATTCCACAAGGAATTTATGAGTCCAATAGGAGACCATCTCCTCCGGATACAGATATACCGAGTGAATAGGTTATGGGTTTTATTGTTTAATGGATATAGTTTATTTAAACCACCAACTTGAGGAACAAATGGTGACCTTTTTACAATTTCCAAAATTAAATAAATTTAGGATTAAACCTGGGGTGAAGAAAGACTTTTCTCCAGGGAGCCCAATCAGGTTATTACTGAATGAAGAATTTAATGAAGGCAGTAATAAACCATTTCGAGATTGGTATTTCTCCACCTTTGATAAACCATTCATATATGAGTGGAAGGAGAAATATTATTCTCATTTGGAAAAGTATAATACAATACTTTGCTTCATATAAATAATATTATATTTAACGTACCATTTGGATAGTATGAATGGACTTAAGAATGCCCCATCAGAATTTCAAATGGTGGTGAATGATATCTTCAACCGTTATACAAGCTTTACAATAGTATACATTGATGATGTATTAGTAAGTGCCCAGTAAGTTGAAATTGTTTCAAGCAAAGATTAGATTTTTAGGTCATAATTTGGACAAAGGGCTATATAAGCCTATCACTAGATCCATTGAATTTGCAGAGAAATTTTCGGATGAAATTAGAGATAAGGTAGAATTGTAGAGATTTTTAGGATTTTAAACTATGTGGGAGATTTCATTCCCAATTTGAAATTCATTTGCAAACCCCTTTATGATTGTTTGAAAAAGAATCCAGTCACTTGGGTTCGGAACAGACCCAAACTGTTCAGCTTTTAAAAGAGCTTTTCAAAAGTTTCCTTTATCATTATACTTATGCAGTAATAGCATTTTATGCTAAAGACAATTTGAAAACTAAATTATTCTCTGATTTTCTGAACTATGAGAAGTTTTATTAAAGCAAAACCAAAAGTTTTCTGATTTTCGAATTATGGGTATAGGAGAAGCTATCTCTACTCCTAAACTCAAAGAAAAAATAGCAAATATTGCTCATGATTTCCACAAAGGTATCTGTAGTGATCTTCCAAATACCTTTTGGAATGGGAAACGACATATTGTTACCTTACCCTATGAAACTTGGTTTAGTGAAAAGGATATTTCTACCAAAGCTAGATGTTGTCAAATGAATCAAGAATATCTTGATTTATGCCAACAGGAAATAGCTAGTCTACTAATCAAGATATCAATCAAAAATATCTCGATTAATAAGAACTTCAAACTCTTCTTGGAGTTGTACTACTTTTTATGTTAATAGAAATGCAGAAAAGGAACGTGGAGTTCCTAGGTTGGTTATAAATTATAAACCACTGAACAAGGTCCTAAAATGGATTAGGTACCCTATTCCTAACAAAAAAGATTTGTTAGACAGATTACATAAAGCTTTGATATATTCAAAGTTTGATCTGAAATCTGGTTATTGGCAGATTCAGATTCAGGAACAGGATCGGTATAAAACCGCTTGTGTTGTTCCTAATGGGCATTATGAATGGAACGTGATGCCTTTTGGATTAAAGAATGCTCCTTCGGAGTTTCAGCCTATCATGAATGATATTTATAATCCATATTCAGACTTTATAATAGTATATATTGATGATATCCTAGCATTTTCTAGAGATATTGATGAACACTTTAAACATCTTAGAGTGTTAAAACATCTGATAATAACAAATGGGTTAGTTATCTCTGTGCGAGTATGTGTCCAAGAAGGATTGACTGAGGAGAGCAACTCCCCTAGTCAATCATTAAGGAAATGGAAAGTGTGAGATACAGAACAATGTGGATCATTTGAAGCCCTCAGCATTTGTCCACAGTATCTGAAGTGCTCAGATGTGACACAAAAAATAGAATAATGATGGGAAGAAAGATAGAACCTTTAACTGTAATCAACTTCACTCGAAAGTTTTCTACAGGAAAGGGCGATTCAAGAATAAAACGGCAATATTCTTCAGACACTATGCAAAACAAATTTTATTGCCAGAAACTCAAAACTTCTTCAAAATAATAATGTCGGCCAAAGCAAAGAAAAATCAGACTTAAATAAACCCTAGGATAAAAGTTAGAAAATTACAAAAAGACCCCTAAAGTTTTTAAAAGGCCCAAAAGTCCATCCAGATGATCTCAGATGGCCGAAAAACTACTTTGATCACAACATAGCGGTGAGTATTGGTCTTTGGACCATTCCGGCTCGACCCGTAATATTTGAGCCCATTCTGACACTCTCGCAACTTTTCGTTTCTTACTTTTTGACCCCAGAAACTTTTCCCGACCATCCCCGTTTGCCCTGAAACTTCTCCTGCAGCCTCTTGGACCTACATGGGCCCTCCGGAATATCTTCGTGGTCCAGCTCTGCGTCAAGATGCCACCAGATTTTAAAGCCCCATAGCTGGAGGTAAAATATGATGGCATGGAGGAACCACTGCAGCAGATAAATGAGTATGTGTCTTACATGGAGATGTTCAAGTACCCCAACCATGTTAAATGCAGAGCCTTTTGGTCAACACTGACTAAGAAAGCCCGGTCCTGGTTCAAAGGCATCCTTGAGGTAAACATCTCGAGTTGTACACAACTGAAGGAGCTATTCTTGAAAAGTTATTAGAGTAGCATGAGATGTGAGAAGACATTAACGACCTTTTCAACATCAAGTAAAAGTTTGGAAAGAGTACGAGAAGCAACTACAGTCACTTCAACGATGAGGCAGTGGAATCGAGCAAAAGAACGATGCCATTTATATCACTGCCTTCAAACAGGGCATGCAAGGAGGGTATGTAGCGCTCAGGCTGGCTGAGGAGCCAGTGAAAACCATAAATTAGCTACAGTCGCTAATTGAAAAATTTCTCAAGGCTAAGGAAACAATGGTCCAAAAGAAAATCCCTAGTTTTGCCTCAGTCGTAGACAAAGAAAATAAATGGCTCCCAAAAAGACCTCAGTCCTTGAAAAGAGACATGAATGACCTCCATTCAAAAGGAGGGTCCTCAGACAAGAAAAGAAAGATCATCCCCAATCTCATAACCACTAGTCTAAGGACCTCAAAATCCTGGTGGTCATGGAAAAAAGAGGTCTATTGAAGCCAAAAAGACCTCTAAAGAGTCCCGTGGCCAAAAGAGACCCTACCAAGTTCTGCCACTATGACAAGGACCATCGTCAACTCACAGAGGATGGTTTCAACCTCAAACGCGAGATTGAGACGTTAGCCAAGGAGGGCCACCTGCAAGAATTCCTGGCAAGGAACACGGGCAATACTAATCCACCCCCAATAGCCCCGTAGAATCAACAACCTCCAGTTGGTGAAATAAATGCCATCGAGAGGAGGTCAAAACAAGCTTGAGGGGAAGACTTTGAACCCCTAATGGTTTCTCTCCAAGTCGGAGAGACCAGATGGGGATAGACAAAAATTCGTTGATGAGGTCACACACAGCTCTAACAAGTTTTAATGGAAGCATGACCTACATGGATGGGGTCCTTCGAGTACCAATTACAGTGCTCGTGAACAACAAGGAGGTCACGGACGTCATTGATTGGATGGTGGTCAATGCCACTGGAACCTACAACATAATCCTAGGTAGAAGGGGGGTCACAGACCTGAGAGTAGAAATTTCTCTAGTAAGCTATAGTGTGAAAATCCAAGTTGGAGATACCTGCATTGTTTTAGAGGGAGACAGATAGGTCACTACGGAATGTTACCTCTCTAAAGGTAACGAAGAGAGCTCGCTCAAGCTCAAACAGGAGAATTGCATCGACCTCCTGAAAAGGAATTATGATGACAGAATTCAAGCACGCAACAGAGGAGAGAAAATGTTCTGAGATCCGGAATTCCTTGAGAAAGGGATAAAAATGGGAGAGTTATTACCTCCCAAGATCAAAGGGAAGCTCGTAGATTCCTTTCAGGAGTACCAAAAAGTCTTTACTTGGAAACCTATCGACCTTGAGGAGGTAGACCGTAAGATCATTGAACACATGGTCGAACTCAAACCAGGAGTCAAGCCGGAGCAGCAGAGGAAGAGGACCTTCGCTCCACAGCGAAATGCAGTCATTGCTCAAGAAGTCCAAGCTCTTCTTGAGGTGGGAATTTTGAAAGAAGTGGTATACTCAAAATGGTTAGCCAGCCCGTTCTGGTACCAAAGAAAGAAGGTACATGGAGGATATGTGTGGATTTCAGCACATTGAACAAATTTTGTCAAAAAGATTCCAACCCACTCCCAAGCATTAACCAAATGGTAGACTTAACAGCTGGATATGAATGGCTGTGTTTCCTGGATGCGTATAAAGGATACCACCAAATCTTAATGACAATAGAAGACCCAGAAAAGACCTTGTTCATCATGGAGGTTGGGACCTACTACTATTCAAAAATGCCATTTGGCCTCAAAATTGTGGGGGCAGAATTCCAGCAAGCTATGCATAAGGTGTTCAACAACCAGCTCGAGAAGAACATATAGGTCTACGTGGATGACAATGTAATCAAGTGCAGGACCTCTAAAGATTTTATTGAGGACATTAGGGAGACTTTCTCGACCCTAAAGGCCCCCACATGAAGCTCAACTCAGAAAAATGAACCTTTGGAGTTTCAGCATGAAAATTATTAGGCTTCATGATATCAGAACGAGGTATTGATGCCAATTCGGACAAAATCAAGGCACTGATGGACATGGAACCCCCTTGGAACGTCAAAGAAGTCCAAAGCTTGATAGGAAAGATGGCAGCACTGGGGCGCTTTATCAACAAAATGACGGACAAAGGACAAAAATTCTATGATGTCATCAATAGGCCAAAAGACTTCCAGTGGACGGAGGAATGTCAAGCATTTTTTGGCAAACTAAAAGAGTTCATGGGAAACCTCAGGTCGCTTCTCCAAGAATAGGGGAAGAGATCCTAATGTACCTCACTGCAATAGTAAAAGCAGTCAGCGCAGTGCTACTGGCGGAAAGGTTAGGCTTACAATTCCCCATCTATTATGTACGCCGATTGCTCAGAGGTCCCGAAGTTAGATACTCGGAGCTCGAAAAATTTTTGTATCATTATTATTATCTCAAGGAAGTTAATGTCATATTTTGAAGCTTACTCGATAAGAGTATCAACCTATTTACCACTAAAACAGGCTCTAGCCAAACTCGAGCTGTCAGCCAGGACAATGAAGTGGTCCCTCTAGCTCTTGGGATATCAGATTGAATTTGGGCCAAGGAAAGCAATCAAAGCTGAAGCTCTCTCGAACTTCGTAGAAGAATGCACAAGGGCTCCACTGGAGCCGACAAGCACTTGTGAAAGTAACGTCTGGACAATGTATACAAACGGTTTAACAAAAAAAGAAAATTCAGGTATGGGAATAGTACTGATCAGCTGTGAGAGAGTGAAAATCCCCTACTATGTGAAGTAAAACTTCCCAACCTCGAATAACAAATCGAAGTATGAAGCTCTCTTAACAGGTCTAAGGCTTATAAGAGCTCTCAAAGTGCAGAAGTTGCAAGTTAAAACAGATTCGCAGGTTATAACCAGCCAAGTCGCTGGAGAATACGAAGCCAGAGAGAACAATATGATCAAATATCTCAAAAGAGTAAGGGATATCACATCTAAACTCGAGCATTTCCTCATCCAACAATTACCTAGAGAGCAAAATGCAAAGGCAGATGCACTATCTAAAGTCTACCGAGAGATAGCTGGGACTAATGCTGAACTATTAGTGGAACAATTATACTCACTGATCATAAACAAAGACGAGAGCTTGTTTATAGAGAATCAGGTAGAATGGAGATACTCAATCTACAAATTCCTCAAGGATGGCGGAGTCCCACAAGACCCTAAAGAAGCTCACTAAGTGCGAAAATGGTCACCTCGCTACGTCCTAATCGGAGATGATGCGGTATATAGGAGGTCATATACCTAGCCATTGCTCTAGTGTCTAAGTCAAGGAGAGGGACAGTGCATCATTGAAGAGGTACATAGTGGAATATGTGGATCACACATAGGAGCAAAGACCATTGCCAAGAAAATACTAAGAACAGGGTATTATTGACCCTCAATGGTTTCAGACATTGAGAAGACCACACAGAAATGCAAGAGCAGAAAGTTGCATGGGAGCAATTCACATGTGCAGCCTACGAGGTATCAATTCATCAACGTATCAATACCTTTTGATATCTAGGCGATTGACATACTACCCTTCCCAAAAGGAGTGAGTGGTGTTTAATTCCTAATTGTTGCCTTAAAATTCTTCACCAGATGGGTTGAAGTAGAGCTAATGGCAAGAATCTCATCACCAAAAGTCTAGTCTTTTACATGGAGAAACATTATGTGCGGCTTCGGGGTCCGTCGAGCTATAATTTTAGACAATGGATGGCAACTCATTGGTGACCCGTTCAAAACCTTTTGCGAACATTGAATAGAGGCTGACCTTTGTAGCTCATCCCCAATCTAATGGACTTGTTGAGGTCACAAACAGAACTATTTTGGAGGGACTCAAGAAAAGACTTACCAAGCTTGGGAAAGAAGGAAGCAAACCTGCCTGGCCGGATGAAATTCCTAGCATTCTACAAGCATACAGAACAACACCTAGAAAGGCTACTGGAGAAACACCATTCAACCTATGCTTTGGGGCAGAGGTAGTGATGCCAGTCAAGGTCGAATGAAATCCCGAAGACTGATTGAATATAATTCAGTCTTAAACGAGCCGGAGAGAAGGGCAGACCTTGACCCCCTTGAAGAGGTCAGAAACAAAGCAATGGAAGCTGACAGAATCTACAAAAGGGAAGGCATAAATTTTTTCAACAAAAGAGTGAAAACAAGGCATTTCACAGTTGGAGAGATGGTCCTCAAGAGGTCAAGTGTGGGGAAACAAGGACAACTAACCAAGCTACAAAAAGTTGGGAAGGACCTTATATAGTCCAAGAAGTCCACAAAGGAGAGAGCTATAAGCTCCCTGATCACGAAAGAAGACAACTCCTGAGACCTTGGAACATTTGCCATCTAAAGAAATTCTATGAGTAAAGCTACTCAAATGTTGTAGACCTCACAAATTCATTAATTCAGCCAGACACTACCCTAATGGACCTCATTGAAATACAATGAGACCACAACAATCCCCTCAGTTTGGTTTGAGCAAGACATGAATAAAAGATAAGTCTTTTCTTTTCAAAGCTCATTGAAATTTTATTTTGCGTTATTTGCCTCAAGTTCACAATGCCAAAACAAAGACAAGATACTTAGCAAGGAAATCAAGTTTTGCAAAAACAAAGAAGCCACAAGCAGGCCTATGATGAAAATGTTCAATAAAAAACCACGAAGGATTGAATATTCCAAACATCAAAGGAAAAAGATTGAAAAAGTCCTATTCTATTTCAAAAAACTTCCCCCTTACCACGCCATGAAGTCTTCAGCTACTTTCTTGGCAGACGGTGGACAAGAGGAACATCATCTTCATCATCCTCGTCCTTTGGGATATCGATTGGACTAGAGTTGCGCAGGGGAACCCCCTCTTCAGCAGCTATTTCCGCCCCTGTAGCACTAGATGGACCTGCAAAACAGAAGACAATGTGGCCAAATAAAAGACTACATAGGTGAGGGACAAGTAACCTAGAAAGGTCGAGTACCTTTTCCAAAATATGCATGCATGAGACGAGGAAAAATTTTAGCAAACGAATCTACACTGCAAAACATGGGTAATGGGTATACCTTTAGGGGATATCATGGCTTGAGGGATGGCATCTAGGACCTCCTTTTTGGAGAGCTCAACTTCAAAGGTAGCTACCACGACCTCCTTCCCTTTCCTAGAAGGACCTCCGTTAGCCTGGGCAATGACCTCTTCTTGCGAGGCTGATCCCAAGGTCTCCTCTATCCCAAGAAAGAGGGCTAACCAACTCTGGATGGTAATGTGTAGCATCATATTTAGGTTTGGTCTTCATCTCGGGGTACAGTTTTTTGAGTTCCTCTATCACATCAACATATAACCTGCTCATCTGAGGTTGCATCAGAGACTCCTCATACTCCTAAAAGGTAGGAGTCCCCTCGAGCTTCTCCATAGAGAGGTTGCCATTTTCATCACAAAGGCCTTGGAACTCCTCCAGTTTGGCCTTACACTCCTGAAGTCGCTCCCCTTGCTGAACACCATGGTCGATTAGCTCCTCCCTCTTCTTGTCAGCTTCCTCTAGAGTCACCCTCGTTACTTGGCTATGGGCTCTGGTATATCTGAGCCGAGATCGGTATCCGTTGGGGGAGTATAACAAGTTGAAGCCACGAAAGATTGGTCCATGGTAGGTATTTGAAAAGTTGGGTTCCAACGCTTACTGTGCGGAGTTGACCGACAGGATGTTCATCACCAACGTGTTCAATGTCAAGCATTTGTATCCAGTTCATGACGACCCTTTGAGCTTGGGGACAAGCTCTTCCGAAGAGGGGGAGCTTGATGCAGGATTGGATGGTGTGAGTCAATGTGAGCGAGAGCAGGCTAAACCGACCAAGAAAACAGAGCCATGAGTGCCTAGGCGTTCTATGAGGATTAGAGATATAGCTCGGAAATAGGGGGGCCTCGGACGTAGGGCTCGAGGGCCTTCTGAACCTTTTTCAGTTTTCTGAAATATTTTTAGGTTTAGGGGTATTTTGGTATTTTTGGTTGTTGTTTTTTTTTTTCTTTTAATTTCCATTTCCGATTATGTTTCGTTTCCAATTAGGTTTTCATGGAGGCTTATTTGATGTTGCTTTGACTGGACAGTTTTTAGGCAGATTGAATATACAAAAAATTCTCAATTGTCTTGTGTTTTTTTCTTTGGCTACTTCCTCAGAGTTTATTGAAAACTTCAGCGTCAGTGATTATAATCACATAACAACGAATATTCAATTGTTGTTTTTCATGATATCGAAGACTAAGAGTGATGCTAATTGCATCTTTGTCAGATTCAATCAATGTCATATATACTCTAGGACAATGGATACAGGAATCTTCTGTTAAATTGGTCTCAACCAATATGTAAACACTGTGAAGCGAAAGGGAAGTATTATAGGTTGAAGAAGAGTAGCAAAAGACATGACATGGAATGTTTTGAGAAAGATCCCAGGTCGGGTAGACTATCCAATACAAAATCAAAAGATTCCCTCATATGATTCAATCATCAATTCCCTCATATATTATGCATACATGAAATATATTATTGATTTAATATTGGGATATTAATCAGACCTAACGATAAAAGATGTCATCTTTGATGCAGCTCCAAAAAGACGCTAAGGGTTGCAAGTGAGAGTAAATATGTGTCTATTACAAAATCTATTCCATTCATTGTATTAAATGTGAAGTTGATTACAAAAATTAGGTTTAAATATATCAACAGCCCAGTATCTCTGCCTTTTTGAACACCTATCATTAGCTTTCAAGATTATACAAATTCGAACCTATTAGGAACTATCCTCTATAACCTTTAGCAACCTGCAATGAATCACTCACAGTAAGAAAGACAAAGGAGTATGACAGAAAATTTGTTTACAAAGTTCACCTAACTAGGGCTATGCTACTTCTTCATGCAGAGGCACTCTACAAAAGTTCACTAGACAGAAAAGTTTGGGGTACAAGAATGATCTTCTCTCAAGATTAGAGCACAAAGGAGTGAGAACACTCACTGAAAAATCAAACCCAGATTTTTCTTCTCCTTTCTCTCTCTCTTTTCTCTCCCTTCACTTCCCGCCTCTCTCTATCAATCACAATAGAATCATTAACACTCCTTTCCACAGAGGAGCTGCTTTGTCTTAAAACAAAACAAACATAAAACAACAAAAGACAGGGCCAGCTTGACCTCGACCTCGACCTCCAGCTTTGCGTGTTCAACCTCGACCTTCACAGTATATTTGGCTTCACCCGCCAACAATCTCGCACTTGAAGATAAATATACTTGATGTGCCAAACAACTTTGCAGCAGTCTTTTTTACTCATGCCTCTGCAATACTCCTCATCAATTAACATGGAGTAACACCACTAGTGGTAGTACAGAAAATATGTTTTTCTCTGTTTACTACCTTGCTCAACATATCAGCATTGTTCGTTGAACCATCAATCTTTTTTAGCTTCAACTCATTATCCTTCAATGCTGACTTGATGAAAGGATAACGCTTCTTGATATGTCTTGTCCTTGAGTGATCAGTTGCATTCTTAGCTAAGTGCACTGCACCTTGACTATCACTCCACAATATACTGATTGGCTGCTTTCGATATAGCTCCTCCATGTACTCTTGTAACCACATGATTTCCTTGGAGGCTTCTGTGATGGCCACATATTCAGCTTTTGTCGTCAATAAAGCCATTACTTTCTGTAGTTTATATACCCAACTCACTATTGTTCCTGCTACTATAAAATCATATCCAGTGATACTCTTACCACTATCTCGATCACCCGAGTGATCTGCATCCACATGGCCTTGTAATTCAAATGATGAATTACCATAACAAAGAGAGTAGTTTGATGTACCTACTAGATATCTCAATATCCATTTCACTGCATTCCAATTCTCTTTGCCTGGGTTCTGCAAATATTGACTGTGCAATGTCTGGTCTCGTGCTCCCCATAGCATACATCAAACTTTCGACTGTCGATGCGTATGGAATTGCTGCCATCTCATCTTTTAAAGCTTGAGTATGCGGACACATATGCCTATAAAGTTTGAAGTGACTTGCTAGAGGAGTCGCAACCTGTTTTGCCATGTTGAATCTCTTCAGCACCTTGTTCACATAGTCTTCTTGCAACAACCATAACTTCTTATTTTTCCCGTCCATGATGATTTTCATGCCTAGGATATTCTTGGCCTCTCTCAAGTCTTTCATAGCAAATTGCGATGCTAACATCTTCTTCACTTCTGCAATTCTCTCCATATTTGAACTAGCCACCAGCATGTCAATCACATATAAAGAGAGATACACAATATCACCATTGCTATACTTGCGAAGATAAGCACAATGATCAGACTCACAGTGTGTAAATCCTTTTTCTTCCATTAAACCATGAAACTTTAGGTACCATTGTCGCGGAGCTTGTTTCAAGCCGTACAAGTTTTCTTCAAGCGACATACCATGTGCTCCTTACCTTTGACTTCAAAACCTTCAGGTTGTGCCTTGTATAATTCTTCATTTAAGTCACCATGTAAAAACATTGTTTTTACTTCTAACTGCTCGAGATGAAGATCCTCCACTGTAACAATGCTCAACAAAACTCTTATTGATGTCATCTTTACTAGTGGTGAAAATATTTCAAAGTAGTCAATCCCTTCCTTTAGAGAAAATCCTTTGACTACAAGTTATATCAGATACTACCATTAGCTTCATTCTTGTTCCTGAACACCTATTTATTTAATAAGGCCCTTTTTCCTCCAGGTAACTTGGTTAGCTCCCAGGTTTTGTAATGAAGTAACGAGCTCATCTCGTCTTTCATAGTATGCTCCCACTACACGTGAGATGTATCTTTCTTTGTCTCATCATAAGTCTCCGATTCTCCCGAATCTGTATACAAGACATGGCTCAGAACAATATTTGATTATGGATAAAAAATTTCCTTTTGCTTTCTCACACGTGTAGATATCCCCAAAACAGGTTCTTCAGCGTTGGTCTGCTCTAAATCGTTATGTTCCTCTTGAACTGCCTACTCACTGGTAATAGGTTCATCTTGAACCTCTTCTTCAGATGCACTCTGATTTGCTGGAATCATCTTCATGGGTATTGTGTCTAACTCAACGTATTCTGATTCTTTTGCTTTTCCATGCTCTGTCTAACGGTCCTTGTACATCTTTTCTTCATGGAATACCACATTCCGGTTGCAAATGACTTTGTTATTCTCGTAATCCTAAAGCCTGTAACCATACTCATCGCCATCATATCCGATAAAGATGCACTTTTGAGACTTAGCATCAAGCTTCTTCTTGTCAATCGAAGCATATGCAATACAACCAAAAACTTTGAGATAGGAATAATTAACACTTTTTCCTGACCATTTCTCTTGTGGTATTTCTCCATCCAACGCACTAGATGGACTCCTATTGATAAGGTAAACAACTGCATCGATTGTAGTACCCCATAAGTGTAGTTTAAGACCTGCATGTAGTCTCATGCATCTGGCACATTCTTGAATGGTCCTATTCATTCTCTCGAAAATGCCATTCTTTTGAGGAGTTTTAGGAACAGTCTTCAACCCATGTATGCCTTGCTGACTCAAGTATTCTGCAAATTCCTTACTTGTGTATTCACCACCATTATCAGACTTCAGATATTTAATTTGACAGCCTGTTTCTTTTTCTGCCATGGTCTTCCACATCTTAAACACCCAAATACTTCTGATTTTTCTTTGAGAGAATAGACCCAAGTTTGCCTTGTTGCATCATCAATGAATGTGACAAAATATCTATTACCTCCATAAAAGAGCTTTTGCGTCAGTCCCCATGCATCAGTGTGAACCAACTCTAGCTTCTGACTTTTATTCTGTCGACCATTCAATTGAAAACTGACTATCTTTTGTTTTCCATAAATGCAGCTCTCACAAAAATCTAAATCAACCCCTTGCAAACCTGGAAGTAGCTTTCTTTACATCCTTTTCACCAAGATGTCCCAAACGATAATGCCAAAGAGTAGACAAATTTTCTATAGCAATTGTAGTTGCAACCATATCACTGATATTGTCTTCTTGAAAATGGAAAGTGTACCTGTACGCTTTCCCTTTGCTATTACACTTGCTGCTGAGGTTATCTTCCACTCTCCACACCCAAAGGTTGTTACCAGACCTTCTTGGTCAAGTTTACTTGTTGCGATAAGATTTTTCTTCAATTCTGGTATATGCCTAGCTTCATGCAAAACTAGATGTCCTCCAATTGAGATGTTCACAACAACAGTCCCTTTTCCAACAATCGGACATGTGTGTCCATTTCCCACAACCACTTGCCCAAAGTCTCCGTTGACATAATCAGCAAATAATTCTCTTTGTGAGGTGCAGTGGAAAGAAGCACTAGAGTCGATAAACCACTTGTCTATCATCAAATCAGACCCTTTGGATAAACATAAATTTTCAAGCAGAGGTTCATCACTGACCACATTTGGTCCTTGATTCTCATCCTGCAGCTTCTTTTTGTAGGCGTCATATTGAAGCGTACGGTTTCCGATTTTGTGACAATGCCAACACTCATCTTTTGCACCCGACCTCCTTCCTCTTGATTGTGACCTACCACGCCTGCTGAATTTTAATCTACTTTTACTTCTTCCATGGTTCTCAATAGCCAGAAGAAGATGTAGAAGATGTAGTGTAGTAGAAGATGTAGATGCTAAAGAATTATCTCCACCCAAGCTTTGCTTCGTGTCTCTTCATCCATGATGTGACTCACAGCATCATCCAATGTCAGATCATCCTTCATGGTGCTTGAAATGCCCTGCATTGTAGTGTTGTAACTTTCTGGAAGAGAACATAAAAATAATAAAGCCTAAAGCTTTCTGTCTAGCTTTATCCCTGTGGATTCCAACAGATCCGTGACCTATGTAAAGTTGTTAATGAAGGGATTGGATCCCAAATCCACGAGGAAAAAAGATCTGGAGTCCCAGGATTATTAAAAAATTTCTCACATAGGAGGGATGGGAACGATACTTGGAATGACGAATCTTGCGGAGATCCTATCCTGCGGAATGAATCTAGACGTCTTGATTTACTGTGCAAAAGATCTTCTAATCTATTACCTATCTGTCTGGGTGAACAGAAAGGAAAATAAAAGACCGGAGAATTCTGTAAGTGGAGTGGAGGAAAAACAGACATTCTGTAATTTTTCTGCAAAGAAAAAAATTACGTCTGTTCTAATTTTCTTGGGTTTCTGAATAATAGTCTTTCTTCTAGTTATTACAGGATTAATAAATAATCCTTTAAATAACTAAATTAGAAATATGGGTTTTCGATGGGCCAAGAGCCCGACAGCCCAACAATCCTTTTATTTAATTAAAGGTCAAATAATTATTCATTGGATCATGGACCCAACACAATTATTCTGGCCCTTTAATTAAAGCCCAATATTTATTTTTATTCTTAGCCCATTATATAATTAATCTCATGGACCTAAGTCCAAATTAATTATAAGACTAATAAAAATAAATCCACTTCATTATTTTATTCAA
>JAOXNR010042646.1:0-18969 GCA_028571225.1 Parsonsia alboflavescens | reverse complement strand
CTACTCCCCCCCCCCCCCCCCTGTAATTATCCCATTAGCATCCCAAAAATTGTATCCTCTCCTATTTTTGGGCAATTTCTTCTCTCTTTATAATATTTCTTTAATTAGAGAAATATTATTTTAGTAGTGTCCGAGGACGTAGGTATAATTGGTCGAACCTCGTTAAATTCTAGTGTTCTCTTTTATGTTTATTGCTATTGTCGGGTATAGTTGTTGTTAATTATTGTGCTATTAAATTACTTGTCTTAGTAAATTCTTTCTAAGGAGTGTAGTATTTAAGTGGGCCGATGTGTCACTCCACACTTTCCTGGGAGTTTACTTTGGGATAATTTTTTAGTATAATTATTTTCACACTATTTACTTGTGTAATAGTTCAAAAGGTTAATTTGTTATTGGTGGAAATTAACCCGAATTCCACAACAATACATACATATATAAATGTTATAATGGACATTGGAGCGTAAATTATATTGTGTTCCTGTTAAATCAACTACCTTTAGAAAAATTAAAATAAATTTGATCAAATACCTCTACTTTTTAGTTTATTTTTTTATTGTTTAGTTTGTAAAATGTATTTTAAAAAATAAATTTTTTAAAAAGAATATATATATATATAATTTCAAGTATCATACCTCTCTGAGGTACCTAATTGCAAAAACTAGGGGAGAATAGATCCCTTTGTAAGCCTTGCACCTCTACACCTTCCTTGACTCGTCGATTCTTCTTAGCCCCGCTTGTCTCCCTTCTTAGAGTCTATGTGCTGGGGTAGGGTCAGTGAAGGGTGAGTAGAGTCCTAGATCTCACCTTTGTCTTACATCCTGATATAATTTCTAAACCAAAATATTGGAAATACATCAATACGAAGATTATTGAATTAAATTAAAGCAATTTAATTATTTTACTTTACTAGAATGATCAATTTGATCACTGAACTTCTAATTGAGTCATTTTAACCATTTATTTTGCAGGAATGGTCAATTTGACCACTGAACTTCTAATTTTTCTCATTTAAGAATTTTTTTTATGTAAATTTAAAAGATACAACTTTGGTTTTGAATTAAAAAAAAAAACATTATACGTTTATTTCATTCAAAATTTAATGTTCTTTTTTTTTTTAAGATTGAACAAAATGTTTTACTTTTAAATTAATTAAAATTTTATTTAAAAAACAATATTTTTAAGTAAAAAATAAGTTAAATCAAACCTTTTTCTAGAAAAAGATTATAAAAAAAGTTAAAATAAGACATGGATGAAATATAGTTATAGGAATATTGTGAATATAATATCTTTTAGTGAAATTAATATAAAAATTTTCAAAAATTTTTTTAACTTAAATTAGAAATTCAGTTTCAGGGTTCAGACACTATCCCCGACACAGTTTATCTCGAGTACTTCTTCCCCTATAGCTATCCCTCGCAAGCGGATACTCTTTTCCTCTAACTCACTGTTCGGAGATAATGGCTGCGCCTTCTAATCTGGCTGTTATAGATCACCTATAACTAGGGAATATTTGACAAGAAATATAGTTTCCTCAAGGAATTTAAAAAGATTTCGAGAGAGAGAATGATTTGGAGTACCATTTTTAAGAAAATACTCATGATAATATTGATAGTAGATACTATACCAGATATTTGTTTACAAACTATGGGAAACTTGGACCAGGCTGCAACTCTATTCAAACTTGAAATGAACTACAACCTATTCGGCCTTAATATAGAAATCGGCCCTTCTAATGCCTAAGACCAAATAAAATTTGCAACTTCTAACCTAAGACAAGACAAAGTTTACAATCAAAGATCATGTGACAAACAAAACAATGAAACATCACATGATGACCCAAAATGATTCTACCAACATGACGACGCAGTCGGAAACAGAATCTGAAAATTTGTTCTTGTTCAGAAACTTGCAAAACAAGAAGCGAAAATAAATCCTGATCCAATTTTCCTTCTAATCAAACTTCAACGCAAGTAGTTAGAAGACGAAAATTAAAATCAAGCGAAAACGAATTTTTGAAGTACTCGAAAATCGCAAAGCCAAAAAGAGGCAACTTTAATTCATCAAAAACTATCTGGAAAACAATTAGCCGAAAATGAAATTTAAAGGCAAAACAAATCCTAAGCCTAATCAGAAAGGAAAAGTAAAGAAATTGCAAAAAAAAACACTAGAAAAATAGTAAATTACAAAACTGTCACTAAAAAACTATAAAATTACGACAATGCCACTAAAAATAGAAAATTGTCCAAAACACCATCGAAACGACTCTGGATGGCTGAAAAATGCCTTGATCACAGCGTTCTGGGTCACCCAGTCAGATTTTAGCCCGATCCGAACTTGTTTCAATCGCCTCGAGAATCGTGCCCGACATCAATTCAATGTTTCAAACAGCTCTCATCCTCTTCTTCAAACGTTTTGAACGTCGTGGAGCTGATTGTGGAACCGAAACTTGCCCCGCATCTGAAACACCTTGATTAGCAACCAGCTCTGCGTCACATGACTAAATGACAAAGTGAATCTTCTTGTGGCTTCCTTTTTGTGAGGGCTGCCGGTTCATGCTTGGTGATGACTCATCTTAATCCTTCGTGACTTGGCAGCAATATGTTAAGTATTCCTAATACAGGACAAGACTCTTTCACAACATAAAAAGAGTTAAAAGACAAAACTACAAAATAAGATACTACAAGACGAAATAGTACAATGAAAAGGACACTACAACATTACAACACAAGGGTTAATGACTGAAATATATCACATGACACTAGAGAATTGCGCCATAACCATAGTGGAATGTTTTTAGAGCGGATTACATCTTGTGATAAAGTGATGACAAGTGAAATTCCCTCTTCTGGATGACTCGGTTGCTGCATGGAGTGGGTTGATGACAAGTATTCAGATATTCCTTTTGCTTGTGAAGATAACAGAATGTTGCAGAGATTCAATTCCTTTTGTGAGCTGGTCAAAATTGCTATCTTGTGAGCTAAGGTGATCGAATTGTTTGTGATGTTGAAGTTGCAAGTTCATTGCATGGCTGATGTGTCTCTCCTTGATAAAGCTTTTGTGTCAAATGGTACCAATGGTAAGCCTTTGAGAGTGGAACTTCACAGTGGTTTGGGTACCCGTCCCAAGCAATGTTTTCTTCAGGCTGACTATCTTCTTCAAAGATATTTGCGTAATTTGAATTGTAACTTGGTGATTCCTCTGGAGAAGTATTCTTGGACTTTAAGAAAACAAGGAGTTCATCATGCGCTAGTTGCATGCACGGTTGAGTCAAGGGTGCTTCCATGAAGATCCATTTGCTGATCCGTGGAAAGGGTGATGCAAGAATAATATCGAAAAAACAACTAAACAAAAAGAAGAACTGGAAATTTGTGAAAACTCTCTAGTTTTCGGGAAAACAACCAAAGTGAAAAATTATTAATAATCAAAAGTTGTCGAAAACTAAGATAAACGAAATCAAACCTAAT
Organism: Parsonsia alboflavescens; assembly: GCA_028571225.1. Lineage (NCBI taxonomy): Eukaryota > Viridiplantae > Streptophyta > Magnoliopsida > Gentianales > Apocynaceae > Parsonsia > Parsonsia alboflavescens. Next base: position 15,505 of record JAOXNR010042646.1, on the reverse strand, counting down.
CAGAAATTAAAAACAACAAAATTATGAAAATACCCTTAAAAACAACAAAATTATGAAAATACCCTTAAAAATAACAAAATTATGAAAAATACCCCTGAAAACATAAAAACCCTGAAAGTCCATCAAAACGACCCCGGATGGACGAAAAAGGCCTTGCATCACAACATAGCAGTAAGTCTTGCTTGTTGGGCAGTTCCGAGTAGCCCAGTCAAATTTGAGCCCATTCTGAGCTTGGACCAGTGCCTCGGGAATAATCCCGCAGCATTTGAGAGCATTGGCTTGTGATATGTCTTTTGGAAATCCATATGCTTTGCTATAACATAGTCTAAGTGTACAATGTACACCTGATATGTCTTCTCTGGATCATGTTGAATCTTTTGGCAACAGTCTTCGTACCAATCTTGAGTGGATTGAAAAAGAGTAAGATAATGCCATAACAATGTATTTTCAAATTGGTTCGGATTGGCAGAGAACATCCTGAATTGATGTATTTCAATCTCTATGGGATAATAGCATAGACTAAAGTCCATAGATACCGAATTTTATCTTCTGACATGGGACCTGCATGAGAAAAGTGCATGATGTTGTTGAAGGGTTGATCTGGGTTGAAGGATACATCATGGAATTGGTTTTGTTCTCGACAGGTTAAGGTTTAATGTTTAAACACGGTTTTTTTGGCATACTCCTTGACTTGGATTACTTTTTCACAATGGGCTAGTTCAAGTGATCGGAATTCCAATATGGTGAAGATAAGGGGTATAGGTTTGGGTAGGCTGTCAAAGAAAAGGTTAGGCAAGGGTTTCTCTTTTGGTCTGGATAGTAAGTTGGCTAGGATATTGGATTCCCCTTTGATGTGTTGGACTTGGAATAGGTATTTGTAGAACCAATCTTTTAGGCAAAGGGGCTGTGGCTCAAGGATGGTTTTGTTTTTGAATTCCGTAATCTTCGGAAATGAGGAGTTGTCCATCTGTACTGTGAACTCATGACTGATCAGGTGGAACTCAAACTTTCTGATCCCGTACTTGACTACAAGGATCTCCTTGATGGTAGTGTGGTTATGTTTTTTTGCGTCTTTGAACTGGCTGCTGGCATGACCACAATAGTGTTTCTGGCCGTTGAGCTCTTCAATGAGGATTGCTCCCCAAAACTCATCACTTGCATCCATCTGTAAGATCCTGTGACCTGTGGAAGGAATATGAAGTGGAAGAGGTTTCTGACATGTTCTCTTTAGGGTTTGGACGACTAAGGTTTGTTCTTGACTCCAAGGAGGTGGGTTATTTTTTAGTAGCTTCGATAATTGACGGGTGTATTTTGTGGAGTCGAGAAGGAAGGATTTGATGTAGTTGATGATGCCAAGGAGTTGTTGGATTTCTTTTCTGGACAGGTTTTCATCTAGAAAGGAAGGAAGTGTTTCAAATAGATAAGGACTAGGCTGTTTTTTTCCATCGGCTATCTTCATGCCAGGACACTTGATTTCCCTAATACCTATGGAACTTTTCTTTTCAAATAACATGATACCCCAAATGTTAACGATGTCAAAGAACTATTCTAACAGTGACAAATGGGCTTCATCGTCGTCAGAAAAAAGAAGGTTATCATCAATGTAGATCAAAGGACTATGAAGGATAGGCTGGAAAATCTTTGTCATGGAATTTTTAAAGATCGATGGAGCAACTTTTAGACCAAATGGCATCACCTTCCATAGATATTGGGCATTAGGAAGGCAAAAAGCATTTTTAGAACGTTCATTGGGTGCTATTCCCAATTGCCAAAAACCAGCTTTCAAATCAAATTTTGAAAAAACTTTTGCTCCCGATAAATGAGTAAAAAGATTTTGAATCTTTGGGAGCGAGAACTTATCATCTTTTAAAAACTGATTTAGAGGTTTGTAGTTGATTACTAACCTCTTCTTACCTCGGATCCGCTCACTTCGTTTATTTACATATAACGCCTGGCAAGCCCAACTAGAGTTAGTTGGCTCTATCAGTCCTTGTTGTAACAATTGCGAACACTTTTCTTAGGCAAGCATGCGGTTGTCCGGAGTCATTCCCGGATATGTTGCTTTGGTACGATTAATATTCTCATTAGGTTTGAAAGGAAGCTTAACAAGGAATTCATCATTTTTCCAAAGTGGCTTCTTGTGCTTAAAATTTGCACGAGTGTCTACACAAAATTTTTTTAACATGTTAGCTATAGACTTAAATTTATCAACTGTTCCACAAATAGCAAACATATTAACAACAAGAGTAAAAGGTTGAAACTAATGTCTATATCGGATTCCATGTGGGAGAATTCTCAACTTTTCAGCTTTAGCATATGTGTCCCATCCGATAAGAACATCCTTACCATGAAGTCTATTTCCAAAAACCTTTAGCCAGATTATGCAATCTAGAAAGAACTTAATTCCCACGGGGTGCTTGGAAATGAGACTGGCTTCAAAGACTTCTCTGTTCGCTGCTTGGAATAAAGCGTATGTGTTAGTCCAGTATTCTGTTGGTAAAATATCTGGATTAACCATCATCTTCATGGCTCTTGTATCTAAGAAACCAATAGCTTTAATTGGTTGAGCATACTTAGATGTTAACAGGGAAACCTGCATATGAGGAGGATGTATATTAGTAATAGAAGCAATATCCAGAGTATCATTTACAGTAAAAATAATTAGACATGATTCTTCTTCAGAATCACATTTTGATGCTTCAAATTTAGAATCTATAGGCAAAGGTTGTATCCTGGTCAGGATGACTTTGCTCTGAAAACACCGATTCGACGTCAGATTTTGGATGGCTAATGATCAGCTGTGTGACAAGTTTTGAAGCTTTGGCCTTCTTGTTTGGGCAATTCTTTGCAAAGTGGCCTTTCTTCTTGCAGATGAAACTTCTGTTTGACTTTGGCTTCTTTGAGGCCTTCCATCTGAAGTACTTGAGGTTCTTCTTTGATTTGTACTTCCTTTGCTTGGGAGACTTAGTAAATCTCCATCATTCCCTTGTAGTGCTGGTTGAGGTCTTTAGGCCTTAGAGAACAACATTTCATCTTGAAGAAGTCTTGTCTAGCCTGTTTAAGTTCCAAAGAATAATCACCTACAAATTTTTTAAATATAATATTAATCCACTGATTCAAAGAACCTATAAGTAGGATTTCTCTCATAAGCATCTAAGGAAATGATGACCCATGATGACATGTCTTGGAATCTTTCTCACCTTTTATCAATTGAGATATCATCAAAGGTGAAACAGGTTGATTTTCCTGGCAGGGCTGTTTGTGGAGGAGGAGGAGGTTGGCCAAGCATGGTTTCATCCTCGGCTTCCTTCGCATAACTAAAACCTAAATAAGAGGTCTATCCTGAGGGACCTGGAGTGGTCATTAGGATTCCTATGACGGCCATTGTGTCTTCTCATAAGTTTGTATACTCAGAAATGCTTTCTGAAGATGCCGTAGACACTGAAGCTTCATTTAAACTGCTGGAAGATGTCTGAACGTCGTTGCCTTCTTCATTTGGACTGTTGGAAGCTGTTTGATCTTTATTGACTTGGTAAGTCACGGCTAGCTGGGTTCGTCAGAGCAAGATTAGTATGGCTGACAGAGTTTGTTGGAGTAGGCTCTTTCTGTGCCGGAGTTCTGGTTTCTTCCCTTCTAGGATATCTATAACGGTCTTCATCAAACTGGACTGGGGCCTTTGCAATTTCTTCTCGGGCTTACCTTTGTGCTTCAAATCTGAAGGATTCAGAAGGAGGAAACTCTGGACTCGAGCGTGAAACTTTCTTTCAAGGTGTTAGGTAAACATATGGATGCTTTTTAGCCTATTTTTCCCTAAAGTCGCAATCAGGTATACTGTAGTCCGAAATCCTTTTTGCTTTGGGTCGAGAAAGACTTAGCAGTCCATAGAATAGTGGAGTTGGCGTGTGAAAGTTTGGTGGATTTCTTGGAACGCCAAACATTGAGAATCCTTGAGACAGGGATAACAGAATAGGAGCAGTTTGAGACCTTTGTCTTTCAATTTTTTCAATCTCCTCTTTAGGTCACAAATCTCCTGGTGCTTCTCGTTAAACTCAGTGCAATACCTAGGTCCAGCATGAATCATTGCGTTCAAGTCTCGATCAAGCATGTCATGTCTATCTAGCAACTCATTATATGTTTTTTCTACATATTCAATCCTTCTTTCCATACAATTGACTCTGTCGTCAATTCTGGTGAGCATGTGATTCTGAACAATGGCATTGTCCGTCTTCTGCCTAGTTCAAGGGAACATGTCTTTCATGCTCATCAACTGACCTTTGTGTAACATAAGGTCTGGAAGCATGTTTCTCTGCTTTGTCCACCTTCCTTTCCAATGGTGGAAATGTTGCATCATAAGGATTCACCTAGGGCTGATTCATCATGCATGGAATAGGTGCTGGCCCGTTGGTGGTGATCTTTTCTGCCTTCTTGCAGTAAGGAGATGGCTCGTAGTAATCCGTTGCCTTTCTTAGAATCTTCTTGATAGATGGGTAGACAAATGGAGGGAATTCCTTATTCATCATCAGTGTAGTGGATGCCTTAGGATGAGATCGGTAGAAGTCCTTCAAATCTTTAAAGGGCACTGGAGCAGGTGTTGCCGTAGGTCTTGGAGTTAGCATCACTGTGGCCTTGTCCTCACCATCATTATCTGGGTAACGTCCATACTTACATCTGCCAGTTTTCTTCTTTTTGGTTCGTCGACGTCTCCGTGGAACCTCATTTGCATTATCATCTAAGGAGAGTCCTCAGTACATGAACATTCTGGGTCGCAGAGTCCAAATCCAGGAACATCCCATAAAAAGTGACCGTTGATGTGGGACTTATAACTGGGTTCCGCTGCATGGTTGTAAGATGACATCGGGACTCTCTTTTGCATGCTTAGCTCTACTGGATCATATGACTGGAGCATCAGCAAGGAAAATATTTGTTCAGACTCCTTTTTTGGAGGAATCCTAAAAGACATCTTCATACGTCCATCTAGTAGCCTTTGGAAAATAAAAGAAGTAGCCTGTACTGGTTCTTTATATTGGTAAAGATTCTCATAGTTGGTGATCCAGTCAACAGGCATGAGCATCTCTAAATCAGCTCTCTTGATCTGTTATGGGATTTCAATCAAGGTGTACCTCCATAGCTGGCCTCCGGAGAACCACTGTCCTGTAGATCAGGTGCATGATTCTAGAGTCTGTACTCGATCTAGTGGTGTAAAGTGGCCATCATTGAAGTAGGAATGAATGATGTGTTGGTAAGCTGGAGTTGGACCTTCAAGGCTGTGCATTCGAATCTTGAAGTGAGATGGCATAATTCGGAAACAATGTTAGAATAACACTTCCCGAGTTGAGCGTTGTGATGACCGTGCCAATGACCGCCTACTTATAGTTTAGAAGTCTGGAGTCGAGGATTGCAATTCGAGCAGTGACTAGGTGGCCCTTCCTGCCGCCATAAGTTAGGACAAGCCTGACGCCACCAATATGGAGATGTGTGTAGCCTTCAGCTTTCCATTGTGCCACCTTCTCCGGTAGTATGTTAAGAGTAATATACTAATCCTTCGAGGAGTAGGGAATGTCGCATTGATCTATCTTAGAGGATTAGACATACTCCTTTGTCTTTGGAGTGGTAGACTTAAGTAGTTGCCGAATGGATTTTATGCCTGGAGGAAAGGATCCTCTCTTTTTGTATATGTTATAAGGACTCATCAGAGGAGCAACAGCTTCCTGCTTACTCTGGAATAGTAGTGTACTCTACAAGATTACCAATATTTGCAGAAAGTAACTTACGCCTAGGTAAAGATAAGGAACTGGAAATATTTACGAGTTGAGAACTGGGACTTGAAGAAGATGTGTTTTCCAAGGCTGAAGTGTTTTCTCTCTGTACTCTCTTTCTCTGTCATCCCAAGAAGTCTAAAAACCCTAATTTCTTCCCCCTTGCAAAAGAAAATTTTTGAAAATGGTTAAATGGACTCAATTAGAGTTCGGTGGTCAAATTGACCATTCCCACAAAGTAAAATGGTTAAATTGACTCAATTAGAAATTCAGTAGTTCAATTAAAAAAAGATACAAGTTTAGCGGTTAAATTGATACTTAAGCCTTAAAAAAATAATAAATATGAAGGGTTTTTAAAGTTCATAAATACCGTATAAAACTAATAGAATCATAAATTAAAATTAGATTACATCTAGGGTTTAATTCATCACTTAACTCACACATCCGTCTATTTATAAAGTTTATTAAACTAAAATAGAAAATGTTTTCAGGCTAAGCCTTCAAAACAATTCTAATGTTGATTAAGGAGCTATCTTAGCATTGGTGGAGATATCTTGGAAGCCATCAAAGGAAAGGTGCATTGAAGATGAAGTTCATGGAGTTGATGATGAAGTTTATGGAAGAAAAGATTCTTTTATGCACTTGCACTTCAAGAATGAGAGACCTTTAATGCTAAGGAATGAAGCCAAGTACAAGAGTTTGTACTTCAAATGCAAGTATGATGCTTCAAGAATGAAGAAAGTTTTGGATCAAATAGCTCAAAGAATGGAAGAACTTGAAGCTTCCTTTAGAGGTGTTCTTACAAATGCATGGAGATTTGCTTATAAAGATTTACAATTTAAGTTTACGGCTATTGATGAATTGAAAGGGCTTGAAAAAAACACCTTGGAACACCTAAAATCAAGAAATGTCAAGTCAAGAAGAAAGAACCAAAGCAGGCCAGGAAAACAAGCCAAAACGAAAAGTGGACAGGAACCGTCCAGCCAGGCATCCGGTGCCATGTCCGGTGCCGGACAGAAGACAATTTAGCAGGATGAATTTCTAGAGAGCATTCCTTTTGTAGTTTGAAGCTTGTATTAAAGGTAGTTAAGTACATACACCCCTAGCACGAATCATTTAGGCCATTTTACGTTCTTGGAGTGTGAATACTTCTTAGTCTTAGCAAAACAAACCCACAAACATGTAAACACTTTAAGAGATGAGTTTTGAAAAATCATGATCTTTCATGAGTGTTCTTGAGAGTTTCTCTTAGGGTTCTTAAGCCATTTCATTTAGGGCAATCAATCACTTTAGGGTGAGGTATTCAATTGTTTACCAAATCAAGAGATTGGTTGTTGTTGAATTACCAACAAAGGTCAATCTAATTACTCTTGAACCTTTGATGAGTCCTTCTTCTTTCCTTTGATTGATTTCTTTGAATTTATGAACCCTAAAAACCTTCAACCTTCAAGGAATCACATCAAATTCTAAGTAAAATATTTTTAAAATGAACATAAAAAATATTTAAATGGCTTCAAGTAGTAAAAATATCTCATGAGGAGTGGAATCCTTGGTAGAAAGATGTGGGGGAGGATCACATGACTCCATTACCGAAGGAGGTGAGGTCTAATGCATAGGAGAAGAATCATGAAAATCCTACATCATTTAAAATAACATATCAATAGTTATTATTATCAGCGAAATAATTAGTTCATTAGTTGAAATTATTAAAATTACTTACCTCATAATCATTTCTATCATCGCTTCGGTCATCCACATTGGTCGAGAGAGTGGCCAGCTCCTTGATTTGAGTCTCTCTAAAACTCAACAGAATTTGGTCTTCATGCAACACGAACTGTTGCATAATTTGAGCTACGAGGAGGTAATCCCTTCCAGGAGAGTAGGATCTCTCCCTTGACTCATCGGTAATTCAAAAATCCTATGCTGACTACAATTTAACATCCTGAATAAAAAGTACTCTGCATTATATATATGTGATTCTTGAGTTAAAGTTTCTCATTAACTTGGCCCAACTCTTGATCAATCACATACAAGACTCAAATTCACAAGACTCATCAAGTTGTTCAAGCGTAGAAATTAGATTGACGTCTTGTTAATGTTAACAATCAACCAACCTAATTGATTTGGTAGACAATTCAATCCCTAAGCCAAGTAATTGAAAAGCACTTTTTGTAGTCTTTCAAAAACCCCCAGAAAAGTTCTTGAAAAAACACACACAAAGATCAAGTTTGATCTAAGAAAGAAAAGTCACTCATTGTAAATGTGTTTGTAGAATAGTTGTTTGTTTAATTATAACAAAGAGACTATTTAAAGTCTTAGATATAAGAATCTCTAATCTATGTCTTACATTAATCAAAGGACCTTAAAACCCTCTTAAAATAAGTTAAATGATTAAAAGAAATGAAGAAAAGTCAATAAAAATTGACAAAACATCTCAATAACTGAACAGATGAAAGCTATGTCCAGCGTTAGCTACAAAGCGGGGAGCATCGGACACAAACCGGATGGTACTGGAATTTGAGAAGGGTTGTTCGGCCCTCTTGTCTTGCTTCGGATGGTTACTATAGCTCACCGGACTGTTACTATAGAGGCATGATCTACAGCACCTTCAAGTGACTCGTTTTTCACCATGCCAATTTTGTTCCACCGCACCAAAACCCTTTCTAAGCTTCTTAACATGATTTCCAAGGCTTCCAAGAGCTTGTTCTTCATTTAGGCTCCTCTCCATTATCTTTAATGTCAGATGGCATGGTGCCATTATGCCAATCATTGCACCAACAAGCACCATCTCCAAAATGGTCCTTGCCAACTTCATTCCAAGCCTTCCCAGGCTTCCCAACTTGATTTCCAAGGTCCCCAATGCTTTGTGCTTCGTTTTGAAGCCTCCCACCATCACCTTCAAGGTCTTGAATCATCTCTTCAATCTAGGCATCAACATTAAGTAGTTCTTCTTTGTTTTGCTTCAATGCCAACATTATTATTTTCATCTTCCAAGTATCATTCTTATACTTGAAGTTTTTATATGCATGAATCAACTTCTTCACTTGTAACTCTTCAATCCTTTCATTGAATTTCCTCTTGAAGCTCCATCTTTTTTAAAACTAAACTTGAATCTTCCAATCTCATCATATGGTAGCTTCCATGAGTTATCCAATATCTTAATAGCTCCTTGATATCCACCAATATACATACATACACTACAATAAAATATCTTATTGTTTTTTAGAGAAATAGAAACATACATACCGGTCCTCCCTCTCAATGGGACTGGTAGGTGCCCTCCTTGATGAGCGAGATAGCTTTTTGGACAGCTCAACCTCCTTCAAGGGGAGGCTGATCATAGTCAACATCTGGAATCGACTAAAAGGATAAAAAAGAAAAACAACATAAGGAATTAATATATAATGATGATGGGAGAAACGGGTACAACCCGAACATGTCAACATAAACAGGCAGGAAAAGGATAGAAGTCAACCTAAATGGGCCCAAGACCCCAACCTTTAATACCTGAAAGTCAGACTCATAAAGTCATCAAGCATAGGTGGGCATCGACCTGCTACCATCGACCTCCAAGGTCACCGACCTCCTAAATGAGCTCGAGAGAGGTACCACCAGACCTCAGCCCACAATCTAATAATTCCCAACTCATCTCATACATCTTCCATGTCGTGACCAACGGTGCACTACTCCTAGTAACCCCCATGAGCCTGCGATCACTAGAATTCACCTCCCAGAAGAGACGGTCGAGCCTCTCGACATCCACAGACAGGTCACGAAGTTGGTCTAGATGTCTGTTAGCGAGCTCGTAGCTCTCAATAGAAAAGTGAATCGAAAGATATCCCAACTAAGGGAAACTTTACGATTCTAGGAGCTGTTGACAGGATTCCATGATTTCACAACTATTCTAATTGCCTACTATTGCATAAAATCAGAGTCTTAATCAAAGAGGTAATTGATTCTTTTCTATATAATCAAATCATAATCAGTCTACGGACATAGAGAATAGGCTTTTTGAGAATTAATTACACTTGATTACTCTCGGAATACTGATTTAGGAATCGGAGCTCTACCCTGGGCACAGCCCACCTCTAGTGACCATCTCTACTTTCTTCTCAAGTTGCAGTCATTGATGTCATCACGGTTTTGGGGTGACCCAGAGTTCACTTTTGAGCCCCATCACTTTTGGCACGTTTGTGGAAAATCAGACAAAAAACTTAGCTTTCTTCCCTACATGAAACAAATAAAAATCTTGATGACTCAATCACGACCTACACGAGTTCAACCACCACGCTGGCGTAGACCACCTGATAGGACACAATTGAGCACCAACAAAACTTTACCTAAAGCCCCACTCCTGGTGGAGAGCAATAGCCCAATCTCAACCACACAACAAGTGCCACCTCAGCAATCACAACCTGGTTCATCTCGGAAGGCCCCAATGAACCTTCCACCGGTACAAAAGAGGTCCGAGCAGTTGCACCCTAATCCTACTGCCTGTGGCAATAACCCTAGGCCATAGAGATCTGGGAGAACACAAATATAAGTTCCAACGGATCTCCTGGAACAAATGGTGGCAGCCTTGGAGGGAATCTCCGGTAAACGAGATTATATGTCCACGGGAGATACTGCAGTGCCCTCCTGGAGAGATTCACAACCACCCTGAGGATAGGTAGAACGTACAGAGCCTACCCATCCTCTACCTTCAAAAGTAAGGAATGACCGCCAACCTAATGAAGCAGGTCGAGAGCAAGAAAGGTCACAGGGACGGAGAACTCATCCTGTGACCAACCTCAGAGAATCTTCGAACAACGGAAAGGGTTACGACCTAAGAAACAGGCTCAACTGGGCAGCCATGTCATGAAGCCAGAGACTGGATCCTGAAGAGCAAGGGAGCTTGTTATGAACTCCTCTTGGAGAAAGAATGCCACCTCGACAAAATCTAATCGAAATGACGGGTAATAACGCTCGAAGGGTAGCCCCCAATCCACTGAGGAGAGCAACTCCCCCAACCAATGAGGAAAGAAATGGAGAGCATGAGATATAGAGTAATGTGGACCTTTTAGAGCCCTCACCGTTTGTCCATAGTATCAGAACTGCTCGGATGCCGCCAAGATTTAAAACCCCACACCTGGAGGCAAAGTGTGATGGCACATGGAAACCACTGCAGCACATAGATGAATATGTGTCTTACATGGGAATGTTCGAGTATCCTGACCATGTTAAATGCAGAGCCTTTCGGTCAACACTAACCAAGAAGGCCCGATCCTAGTTCAAAGCATCTAGAGGCAAGCATCTCAAGCTGGACACAACTGAAAGAGCTATTCCTGACAAACTATTAGAGCAATACACTGTGTGAAAAAAACATTAACGACCTCTTCAACATCAAGCAAAAGTTAGGAGAGAGTACGAGAGGCTATTATAGTCACTTCAATAATGAAGCAGTGGAGATCGAGTAGAAGAATGATGTCATTTACATCACTGCCTTCAAATAGGGTTTGCAAGGGGGCTAGTAACCCTCAGGCGGGCTAAGGAGCTAGTAAAAACCATGAAGGAGCTATAGTCACTCCTAGAGAAAAGGATCAAGGCTGAGAAAACAACAGTCCAGAAGAAGATCCTCGGCTTTGCCTCAGTTACTGTAAAAGATAACAAAGGGTGACCAAAAAGCCCTCAGTCCTCGAAAAGGGACAAGAATTACCTCCACTCAAAGGGAGGAACTTCAGACAAGAAAAGAAAGACCATCCCGACCTCATGACCACTCCTTTAAAGACCTCATGGGCCAAAATTCTGGTGGTCATAGAGAAAAGAGGTCTCCTAAAGCCTCCAAGACCTCTCAAGAGTCCCGTGGCCAAAAGAGACCCTACCAAGTTCTGCCAATACCACAATTACCATGGTCATCTCACAGAGAATTGTTTCGACCTCAAAAAGGAGATTGAGAGGTTAATCAAGGAGGGCCACCAGCAAGAGTTCCTGGCAATTAACATGGGACTCGCTAATCCATCTCTAGTAGCCCCCCAAAATCAGCAAGCTCCGGTAGCTGAAATAAATGCCATCAAAAGAAGGTCAAGAGGAGCTCGAGGGGAAGACTTAGAACCCCTAACAATGTCCCTCCAGATCAGAGACTTCCTGGTGTGCAAGATCCTAGTAGACACTAAGAGTGCTGTGAATGTCTTGTACCAGAAGGCATTCAACTAGATGGGGATAAACAAGACCTTACTGATAAGGTCAGACACAACTTTGACAAGATTTAATGGCAGCATGACCTACACGGATGGGATCCTTTATGTCCCAACTACAATCCACGCGAATGGCCAAGAGGTCACCGAGGTCATGGATTGGATGGTGGTCGATGCCCCTAGGATCTACAATGCAATTCTGGAAGAGGAGAGAAGGAGTTCCTCAACCCAAAATCCCCTGCGAAATCGATAAAAGTAGGAGAGATGCTACCTCCTAAAATCAAAGGGAAGCTTGTGGACCCCCTTCAAAAGTACCTAAAAGTCTTCGCCTGGCAGCCTAGTGACCTCGAGGGGGTAGACTAAAAAATTGTTGACGACAAGGTCGACCTCAAACCAAGGATCAAGCTAGGGAAACAGAAGAGGATGACCTTTGCCCCCAAGCGAAACAAGGTCATAGCTCGAGAAGTCCAAGCTCTTCTTGACGTAGGAATTCTGAAAGAGGTGCTGTACTCGAAATGGCTGGCCAATCCAGTCGTGGTCCCAAAGAAAGAAAGAACATTTAGGATATCTGTGGATTTCACCACACTGAACATATGTTGTCAGAAGAACTCCTACCCACACCCAAGCATCGATCAAATGGTGGACTCAATAGCTGGATATTAGTAACTGTGCTTCCTAGACATATGTAAGCGGTACCAACAAATCCCAATGGTAGTAGAAGACATGGAAAAGACCTCATTCATCACAGAGGTTAGGACGTACTACTATACAAAAATGTCGTTCGGTCTAAAGAATGCAGGGTAGAATTCCAGCAAGTTGTGCATAAGGTATTCAAGCATTAGCTCGGGAGGAACATAGAGGTCTACGTGGATGACATTGTAATCAAGTCCAAGAGCTCTGAAAATTTTATTGAGGACATCAGGGAGACTTTCCAGACCCTGAAGGCTACCCACATGAAGCTCAACCCTGAAAAATGCACCTTTGGAGTTTCAACAAGGAAATTCTTGGGCTTCATGATATTAGAACAGGGCATTGACACCAATCCGGACAAAATCAAGGCACTGATAGACATGGAACCTCCTTGGAACATCAAAGAAGTCCAAAGCTTGACAGAAAAGATGGCAGCACTAGGGTGCTTTATCATGAAAATGTTAGACAAAGAAGAGAAATTCCATGAGGACATCAAAAAGCCAAAAGACTCCCAATGGACTGAGGATTGTCAAGCAGCTTTTGACAAGCTAAAAGAGTTCATTAGAAAACCACCTTAGCTTGTCTCTCCGGGGTCGGGGGAGGAGATCCATATGTACCTCATTGTAATAATAAAAGGCAGTCAGCTCAGTGCTACCGGTAGAAAGTTCAGGTTTACAATTCCCCATCTATTATGTAAGCCAATTGCTCAAAGGTCCCAAAGTTAGATATTCAGACCTCAAAAAATTTTTGTACCTCATTATTGTTACCTCGAGGAAATTAAAGCCGTATTTTGAAGCTTACCTGATAAGAGTATTAACCCATTTAACGCTAAAGCAAGCTCGAGCTCTCGAGATATCAAACTAAATTTGAGCCAAGGAAAGCAATCAAAGGTCAAGCTCTCTCAGACTTTGTAGAAGAAAGCACAAGGGCTCCACTGGAGCTCACAAGCACCTGAAAGTAACATCTGGACAATGTATACCAATTGTTCCACGGAAAAAGAAAATTCATGTGCGGGAATAGTACCAATTAGCCCTGAGGGAGTGATAATCCCCTACTCTGTGAAGTACAACTTCCCAACCTCAAATAATGAATCCGAATATGAAGCTCACTTTGTAGGTCTAAGACTTATAAGAGCTCTCAAAGTGCACAAATTCCATGTTAAAACAGATTCTATAGCCAACTAGGTCGTTGGAGAATACAAAGCTAGAGAACAAAAGAGTAAAGGATATCACATCTTAGGCACCATGACCTCCGTGTTCGCTGGGCTAAAGATGGGTAACGATGGGAGAAACAGGTACGACCCGAACAAGTCAACATAACGGGCAGGACCAGGATAGAAGTCAACCCAAATGGGCCCAAAAGTTAGACAAAGTCAACAAGCATAGGTGGGCAGCGACCTACTACCACCGGCCTCCAAGGTCACCAACCTAAATGAGATAGCGAGAGGTACCACCAGACCTCAGCCCACAACTTGATAACTCTCAACTCGTCTCATACATCTTCCATGCCGCAACTAACAGTGCACAACTCCTAGCAACCCCCATGGGCCTACGATCACTCGATGCGACCTCCTAGAAGAGACGATCGAGACTCCCGATGTCTACAGATAGGTCGCGAAATTGGTCTAGAGGTCAGTTAGCGATCTCGATAGAGACGTGAATGACAAGATATCCCGACCAAGGGAAAGTCCACTATTCCAGGAGCAGTTGGCAGGATTCCAAGATCATACAACTATATGAATTGAATATTGTTATGTAAAAGCAGAGTCATAATCGAAGAGGTAATTGATCCTTTTCTATATAATCAAATCATAATCAATCTAGGACCAGGAGAACAGTCTTTTTGAGAATTAATTACACTTGAATACTCTCGGAATACTGACTTAGGCATCGGAGCTCTTTCCTGGGCACAACCTACCTGCAGTGACCATCTCTACTTTCTTCTCAGGTCGCAGTCGTTGACGTCATCACGGCTTTGGGGTGATCCGAAGTTTACTTTTGAGCCCCATCAAATGATTTATTAAAAATATATATATATGAGATTAAATTTTAATTTAGATTATATTTTGGGAGAATCAGCAATTTGGTACCTAAAATTTTGCTCAAAGTCAATATTGATACCCATTATTTTTTTCCTGCCAACTAAGTACCCAAACAACTTTCAGGCATCCAAGTTAATACTTTCAGATTGCATTCTGATGTATTTTCGTTTGTTGTTTATTTTGATATCTAATATTATGCCTAAATTTAGAATTGGAATCGTAGTTTTTTATTCTTTTACCAAATAAGTAACCGAAGAACTTTTCGTCAAAAAGTTGTTTGGATACTTAATTGGCAAAAAAGAAAAACAACAGGTATCAATGATAACTTGGAGCAAAACTTTAGCTACCAAGTCATGGTTCACCCTTAAAAAATAATTAATCGTGTGATTAGCACATGTTATTGGAGGGGATCGGATCCCGAATCCACTAGGAAACGAATCTGAAGTCCCAGGATTCTTTTAAAAAATTCTCACATCAAGAAGTTGAGAATGGTACCTGATTTGAAGATTCGGAGATCTGTCCTGCGGAATGGATCTAGGCGTCTTGATCTACTATTCAAAAGATCTCCTAATCTATTCCCTATCTGTCTGGGTGAACAAAAAGGAAAATAGAAGACCGAAGAATCTCTGTAAGTGGAGTGGAGAAAAACAAACTATCTGTAATTTTTCTGCAGAGAGAAAAATCACGTCTGTTATAATTTTCTAGGGTTTTAGAATGATCGTCTTTCTTTTTGTTATTACAGGATTAATAAATAATCCATTAAATAACTAAATTAGAAATATGGGTTTTCTATAGGCCAAGAGCCCAATAGCCCAACAATCCTTTTATTTAATTAAAGGTCCAAT
>JAOXNR010042605.1:0-19577 GCA_028571225.1 Parsonsia alboflavescens | reverse complement strand
TGTGAACTCAAGGTATTGTCTCATAGTGTCTCAAGAATATTGTCATTTTATTCTTGATTCTCCCTTTTCTGTAAAAAAGCTTTCGAGTGAAGTTTTTTACAGTTGAGGTTCTATAATTTTCCCCGCCATATTTCTCCATCCTGCGTCACTCATGCTGCGGTTCCTATTCTTCTTCTTCCTCATCAAATGCTTCATCAAAGTGTCGTTGAAGAACTTTTCCTTTTGGCTGTACCCTTTGCACATTATCTCCTCTTCCCCTACCTCCTTACTGAAATTGATTTAGGCCAGCTCTAGTAAAGGCTGGTGGAGTGTCAAATATGTTCACCCTATCTTCAACTCTATTGATCCTTGTACCGAGATCTTGTCTCATGGTTCCCATGTCCTTTCTAATTGATCAATGCTCCAAAGACATCCTTTGTAAGACTTCATTTATTGAAGACATGGCAGCATTGTCCTCTCCCACATTAGAAGCAATTGATGTACTTGCAACTTCTTTTGACATAATGGTAGGTGCAACTCAAAAATCGAATAGAAAATGTGTATAACCTCACACCACTTGTGTATGTCACTCTTAGATTGGCTTTTTCTTCACTCTAATGTGCTCACCCCTTAGCCTTTTTCCTCTCTTAACTCTTCTTTAAGTTCGTAATGCAACTTCAAGAGTAGATAATGTCTTAACAAGGCAATCAACAACTTAAAACAAGTAGTTCATATCTTCCAACTTATAAGATTCAAAGAGATAAGAGTTTCAAAGAACATGGTCAATGAACAAAAAGCAAATGATCAAACACTTAGAATCCAATAAGAAATGGATGAAAAACAATCTAGCAAACACCTTGAGGACAAAGAACTTGTGTTCCAAAATTTTCTGCAATTCAATTCTGTCAAGTGCCCCAAACTGACAATTCAACTTGGAAAATTGACAATTCAATGTAGTATATCATATCTCAAGCTCTTCCCAACAAGTTAAACATCATAACAATGGAATTCAACTTCACAATTTGCATTCCATCTGAACCGAAATTTTTCTGGAATTTTTTTTTTTGACAGATTTTTCTGATTTTCACCTTTGGAGATCTTTGATCTCTCTTTTCTCTTCTTTCTTTTTTTGTACTTTTTCGATTTCTGCTAAGAAGGGGAAGAAGTAGATTCACAAACAAATTGAATTGGCCTTGATTTTCAAATCTAGGACACAATTCCACAATAGATCACAAGAAGAAAACTAGGATTAATGTAAATAACAAACACAAAACACATAAGATCACATAGATTTCAAAGAAACAAAATGATCTTAACATTTAAACAAGAAAGCATATAAAGGATAGGCAAACCTCTTGATGAATAAACCTAGACTCTGATACCAAAAGTTGATCTGATCTCAAATTTGGTACGAGCTGATCATTCATCAAATCTAAATTTTCGAACACCCCAAAATGTGTTTGCCCAAGATTTCATGCAAGAGATTCAAGTTAGAATCATTGACCAATTGTCTTCTAATTTCATCTAATGGATTGAGTCTCAACAACTCAACTCAATTACCCTAGCTAAGCATTGAGAACCCTAAAGTTTAACTAAGAACCCTAGAAGAGCTCTAAGCTAAACTCTTGATTGGAGCAACTTGAATTCATATGGAATTCATTCAAATTTTTGAAAAGTGTTTGTAGAGTTAATTATTCTAATGCAACATAAATGATGGACTATTTATAGGCTCAGCCCCAATTAGGATTAGGGACTTAATTAGCCACCTTAAACTAGGTTAAAACATAAAGAAATCAACTAACAATAAGTGGAAAAGTCCAACTAAAGTCAAGATTACAAAGCTGTAAAGTCAAGCATTTCTTCTCGTAGTAAAGTCAAGCATTTCTTCTCTTCCTTGCATAAATGTGATTAATGCTTTCCTTAACTTAGTTGATCTAACTCTTGTGATAGGACCAGCTGGTACTATAGGCAGTGGATCACCATCATATATAAGCATATTTGAACATGATTGAACATATCTAGAAGAAATTTTGATTGACTGAATGAAAATTGTAAGAACATATCTGAACACACAAATGATACTAAACTTTATCAAAAAGTCAAAGAGATTACGAATATTTGCCTCAATGTATTCTCAACATTCTATTTTTATGTTAATAAATGAATCCAAATTGTTTAGGCAGCAAACATGATAGTATGCAACACGCATTTCTTTTTGTAGAAATTCGGTTTTTTAGCATTCATCTCTCTATTTTGTCAAATATTAACTAACACAGTGATATATACGTAGGGTCTAATTTCTATTGTACACAACTTGCTAGCCAATTGTGAACACAGACATTGTATAAGACATTTACATAATAATCTGAAGAAATCTTTTCTTGAAGATGCAATCAAGGACTTGGTTTGGAGATGGGAGAAGGCAACTTTTTGTAAACCAATTTGAGAGACAAATGGAAGCACTAAAAGCATTTGAGGAAGGGGCCTACAATTGGCTTAAAAAACACACAGATTCGAAGCATTGGACAAGGGCACACTTTAGAGATAGAATTAAATGTGATTTATTGCTTAATAACCAGAGTGAAATATTTAAGAAAAACATTTTGCAACCATGAACCAAACCAATTCTGGGACTCTCGGAAGGAATCAGGATGTACCTCATGGAAAGACTCCAAAATAGGAGGAAATGGATTTCATCTTAGAGAGGATAGATACGCCCAAGAATCATGAAACAATTGGAAAGATTGAAAGAAGAATCTACCTTTTTTACCCCCTTATATTGTGGTGAAGGAAAATTTGAAGTCATAGATGGAGCTAAGGAACAGTTTGCAATAGATATAGACAAAATAAAAGTGCACTTATCGAAAGTGGGAAGTCTCTGGTATTCCTTGCACTAATGTCTTGGCTTCCTTAGGGCTTCTTGGCAAGAATCCTATGGATTATATGGACAAGTAATTCAGCATGGAGTATTATAAAAGGGCTTATGAGCCCACTATTTTACTAACAAATGGGCCTAATAATTGACGCAAATCAAGTAGGATAGCTATACTGCCTCCACCAAAATTGAAGTTGCCTGGGAGGCCTCAATACAAGAGAAGACTTGAGGTAGGGGAGCATACTTATAAGGTGATTGCCAATGGGACTCACAAGTTGTCTATGCCTGAGATGAATAAATTTAGGTGTAAAAAATAATGCTAAGGCATCTATCCCAGGTGAAGTTGTCCCA
This sequence comes from Parsonsia alboflavescens, assembly GCA_028571225.1. Taxonomy (NCBI): domain Eukaryota; kingdom Viridiplantae; phylum Streptophyta; class Magnoliopsida; order Gentianales; family Apocynaceae; genus Parsonsia; species Parsonsia alboflavescens. Next base: position 16,372 of record JAOXNR010042605.1, on the reverse strand, counting down.
CCATGTGCTGCCAACTACAACTTTAAAAAATGTAGTTTGGCCACAACATTCGCACATGTGAAGCTCATTCATCAAATCTGCCAAATGCTTCAAAAGATGCAGTTACTGAAACACTATCTGAAGTGACAGTAAGTGGTCTAAGGTAGACAAAGCATGCTGATAGTGAAACCAATGCTCAGGTGATGGAGACCAAGCTCCATCAATGCCATCGGGAGAAGCAATCACGAGGATGAGGGTGTCAAGGATGAAGAAGGCATTGATGATATTTGTTCAAAACAAGGAAGAACGATTTGATTTTGAAGCCATGCTCGAAAGGAATAAACTTGAAGATGAAACGGAAGGTTTGAAGCTATCAAATTCATATTCAATTCAAGGCTTTGAGGATGATGACGGGAGGATTCTAAATGAAGAACAAGGCATTAAAGACCTTAGAAGTGAAGTTGGGAAGCCTAGGAAGATCTGAAATGAAGATGGCACAAGGTAAAATAAAGTTGGCACGGAGATAGCACAAATGGCTTGAAACAAGGACATCCGGCCTACTATAGTAGACCATCCAGGGCCAGATGTGAGTGTCGGATGCCTCAAAAAAGTGCTAAAAATGATCAGGCCTCCCATCTGGTGCTGTAACACTTCAAGCTGGCGCTGGACAAAGATCAATCCTGCACACCAATGCGATGATATTCCCAAATTCTACTAGTTTTCCTTCAATTGTTTCATTCCTTGACCCCTTGTAAGACTTATTTAGGGTTTCTACTACTTACACTATATATAGTCCCTTATATGTAATAGCAGTTAACTCTTTGACAAACAAATTCTCTGTTGGAAACATTCCAAATACAAGATCAAACTTGGTCTTTGAGAGTGTTCTTAGAATTCCTCTTAGGGTTCTTAGTCACTGCACCTTCGGCTTTCAATTACTTTGGGTGAGGTATTGAATAGTCTCTATAAATCAAGAGGTTGGTTGTTGTGGATTATTTTACAATGATCAACCTAATCTCCCATACAAAACTTTGATAAGTCCTTTCTTTAAACTTTGATTGGTTTCTTGCTTGCGTGAAAACAAACCTTCAAGGAATCTTACAACTGATCCATGAAAATAATAAAATCAGAAACAATAGATTTGTTAATCAAATCAATTGGACACATTTACTCATAATTAACTTACCCGACTCTTTTCGCGGCTTTGGAATCTTCTTGCCAGATTGAGATTGGTCCATGATGTCTTCATTGTTGCTAGATTCCCACAATAGCAACTCTAACCCTTTTCATTGTTGTTAATTCTTTCAAAGTATTGAGGTGCCCAAGAAGTAAAATCTGATGGATCCATTTTAGTGATTCGTGATGTTTGCACTTGAGGATGAGGAAGTGAAGAGCTAACTCCCACTTATCAGAAGGGGTTTGGGAAGGGAGTGGATTTGGGATTTCAAGGTAAAAAATATGTAATGACCTTTTTGTCCCCTGTCCTTCAAATTTTTTAAAACAAAAATCTTGGATTTGGCCGGATTTATGTCGGAAATGATTAAAAGGATCATAACCACAAGTTGAAAATATTCTGGAGACCACAAGAGGGAAAAAAACCTTGGGAGACCATAATCACCAAAACCTAAAATTTTGGGGACTAAACTCACCAATTCTCAGGTCCAAATATCTTTAAACATGTTTGGTTACTATTTTCCATAATAGTTTCTTGTTTTGTAAAATTTAGAGAATAAAAAAACCTCTTTTTATACACTTGTTTTGAAAAAGAGTTTTACAAAACAGTTTTTTAAATCTTGTTTCTAGAACTTTTAGATATTTTCTGTTTTTTTTTCTTTTTAAAAAAAATTAATTTTCTTCTATAAATTCAATGGTAAAATTATTGTGTTTTGTCATTTCTACCTATTAAAAATATATTTTTTTAAAAAAAACTATTATTATTATTATTATTTTAAAAAATAATTTGTATTTTATTAAAAAATTAATATATTTTTGTTTTATGATATTTTTTTTCAAATATTTTATTCTATTAGTATGATTTTTCTAAAAAATAATTTTTTTTCTAAAAATAAATAACTTTCCTTTTGTATTTCATATTTTATATTTTCTGTTGTAAACTTTTTAGCATGAAATAATGTGTTATTTATTTGTACTTAAATTTAATTATATTATTATTAATAAATTTTCTAACCCTTTTTTTTTTTTTTGTGAATCCCTTTGTCAAATGTTTATATAAAATTTTGTTGGAATGTATTGAAACAATTTTTTCAAAGAAATCTAGGACAATTTAAAAAAATTTCTACATTACCACAAAATTTGGCGAAGAGTGTTTTTTTTTTTTTTGTTATTTTGTTTCATAAAATAGGCCTATAGAATTGTTTTACAAAACAGTTCTCAAGAACCAAAAAAAAAAAAAAGAAAAGAAAAAAAGAAAGAACCAAATTAACTCTTTATTTTCACTTTAGCTTTCTCGGCATTGAAAATCCCTCTCACAAAATAGATATTCTTCCTATTCATAATTGAATGTCTCATTTTTTATTATGAGATATCTGTAATTGAATGTTTTATTTGATCATTAGTTAAAATTTTATTAAGAAAATTGACATAACAATGTTGGAGTGAATTAGGTTACACTTTTTTCCTTCTTAAAATGCATATATATAAGTTAAAATAAAACATTCAATTCTACACTCAAGGAGTACATTTTTCATATAAAATCTTATTAACAACTTTATTGATTTTAACATTTATATTGATGTCAATGATATTACATAATTTAAATAGACAATATTTGTGGAAAATCTTCATGTTGAGGTCAGATATCTTGCTCTTTTTAATGAGATTCAATCCCACCACAATAGAATATTCTCACGAGTGTAACAATAACACCTTTGACCTGTACTTTCCAAGACAAAACAACCTGTCATGTCTTGCCAATTTAGGGGTTACAGAAAGACATCTCCAATTAATTAAAAGTTAATGAGGTGAATTAATTGAAGTGTTATAAAATGTTCAAATAGTATGTAAAAGGAAGTGAAACTTCTTATCCTATCTTGACACTTAATAAAGAAAATAAAATGATTTAATTTAATATAGAAATGTACTAACATTCTTCCACTCATTTTAACATTAACAAAGATAGTATGAGCTAATGGCTCATGATATTCTAGTTCCTCTTCTATACCATTTTCTATATCACCTAATAAAATAATATATTATTTGATTTAGATAAAGTATCCCTAGGATTTAATATATCATTTTATGATTTTATTAATACAATATATATGTAAAAGCATATGTGGATATTTATCATTGGTGATGTAGAAGATGGTATAGTAGAAGAATTAAAAAATTCAAAGCTTGAGCTAATTGAAGAGAGACCATCATATCGTATCATATATAATATATAAAAGGGTAATTATTTCTAGGCGTCCATGAACTTTTCCAAAATCTAGTTTTAACCCCTCAACTTTGAATCGTTTGGTTTTAACTCTCCAACAATGAAAAACTATAAAAATGGGCAATTCTATCCATTTTTTGGGCATTAAACTTGACAGAAGACCCCCATGTACCACTCATGTGCCAATTTATAGGGGTATTTTTGACTCTTTTTTTCCCTCTTCTTCTCCACCATTCAGATTTGGTTTTTTTTTTTTTTTCCATTTCTGACTCTTTTGGACCAATGGGTCTCTCTTCATACAAATGAAGCCAGAATTGAAGATTCTAAAATCAACCCACCCCCATATACCCAACTGAAAACAAAACAAAGCCATTAATTAGTACTCAAAGGTCATTCAACCATACAACAAGAACAGAAAAAATTTGGAACCCATATCATAAATTTGCCCCAATTAACTAGACCAGCCCACCATGTGATTTGATTTGGTTATTCGGCAATCAAATTATAGTGCTTTAAATGTTGTTTCTTCTCCAAACTTTATTTGCATATTGGCACACCCAAAAATGGATCTAGAGGATGGATTTAAATTAAATTACACATTTTTAATGCCAAAATCTTTTGGTTCTAACCATCAACGTCCACTCCACTTTGCAAAAAGTAAGGGGGCAAAGACAAAAAGAAAGAAAAATGCATGTTTCCAAAAGGTTCTCTCTTTTTTTTGTTTTTTTTTGTTCGTAGAAGACCTAATTGTAATTGAACTAATTCGACTAGTAAAAGATTGCAATTGGGTTTTGAAGAAATAAAGAATTTAGAAACTCATATTTAAAATCTTCACAAAAAATACCAAAATTGATATCTAATCATGAAGTACTAAAAAGAATGAAAAGAAAAAGAAAAACTTAATCGCAAACTCTTCAATCTTCAAAGCCTAATCTTCCTTGAATCTCCATTAATGATAAGAATCTCCAAGATCTTCGTTGGAATTTTTAGATATAAACCTATGCTCAAGAATTTAATGGATGCAAAGAAAGGATCGATAGGATTTGGCTACAGCTAACCTTTGTGATAGAGGACTTCTACTAGAGTTGCCCAAGTATACCGCTCTCCAAAAATTGGCAACAGAGGACTCCAAAAGTTTTAAAAACACCGCAAAGTCTCCAAATCTTAGGAAAAAAAAGCAAAATGTTCTTCTCCTCTGTGCTCCCAACAGCAGCAACTTCTCTTCCTTTCTCCTCCGAAACCCTTCAAAAAGTTTCGCTTTTCTTCCACATTGTAGGGCTGTTGCCGGAGGTTGCCTGCCATCGTCCCTAGCCTTCTATTGTCCCCCCTGCCAGCTTAATTTGTAGAAAAACACCAATGGAGTTTTTGCTAATTTTGGGACAAAGAGCTTTTCAAGTTCTAGTGACAACAGACCACAAGAATGAATAGTCTCTTATTAAGGGAAATTGGTGGACATAGTTGAGTTGAACTATTATGGCTGCTTCTAGATTCCATTATTTAAGTGTTATTGGGTAAATGAGGAAAGATGTGTTACACTTAGTTAACTTCAATTCATACAGGGGATCACGAGGATAATGAATCATTCATTAGAGCATCCGAGGCACAATTAGTTTTTATGTTGCGAATGTCAAAGGACCAAAATGGTGTGTTCCTGTTCACTTAAAGACAAGAGACTTGTCTGAAATGGGAGAGGTCCCTGATCGGACTATATATGAAACAGAATACATGAGCCAGACTTCGTAACTCATTGGCCTAACCATGCACTAAAATTTCATCTCCGTCGTGATGATTTAGACATTGAAATTCTCGACATATAGGTGCTTTAAGTAATATGTACCTAATTTATTTCTTATTTGTTAGTTATGTACTTATTTTATCTCTTAAATGATACTTTATGCCTCTATTTTATATCCTTCAATCTTCTATGTATTTTTTGTTTTATTTCTCACAGTATTAGTTTCTAATTCTAACTTATCTTTGTGGTATTTCTTCTATATATATGCAGTTGGTATGTCTTCATCATGTGATTTCGAAGAACATACAGATGTTCAAGATGAGACAGTTGAGTAGCCACCACAGAAATGAAAGAAGAGATGTGCTTGGCTTGTTGATATTATCGGTAAGTCTTAGTTTCTATTACACATTCAAGGTCATTATATGATTTTTACATGACTATATAATACATGTGCTTAATTCTTAACACTTTTTGGACTGAATAAACAAATATGAACTAAAACAAGGTTTAGAAGACCTTGAGAGCGATTGATGTTTTCCTACATGAGAATGGGAAGAGGTTTGTTGTACAATTCCTTGATGGAGCACCGGCTAAGGGTGATGCGGATGGCCTGCTTGGACCATTTCTTGACCAGATAAGACGAGATTGTAGGCTTTTTTCTATAGCATATAGGTCCTGGCCAAGGATTCCCGCGAAAATGTTAAGGCAAGTATGGGAGCATAATATTAACGTAACAAATGTGCTACATTCTTCATTCTTTTATTCATATATTGATTTACACCTTTTCCATTCAACTTAACTTTATTTACAAACACGCGAACTATTACATGTCTTCATTCCACATCTTATTTTGTAGAGTAAGATCTAATTTGAAGCTGATAATCACGTTGCAAATCACTATGTGATGATGGATATCGCCAAAAAGTGGAAGGATAATAGGTCCAGACTCTTCCTCACATATTATGATTTTACAAGGACTCGAACGGAGAACACCAACATACCTCCAGAGAGAGTTTCCCAAGACCATTGGATCCAGTTTCTCAATTACCGTCTAAAAGAAGGCACACAGGCATGTCTTTCCATTTATGTGCAATTAAAGATAAAGATTATAATTTATTTGTTTTAACTTACATTCTCATATGGATATATAGGAACGGTATCGCCAAAATGCACAAAATAGGGAGAGACAGACCCTGCATCACACTTATGGTTCCCTAAACATTAGACGGAAGAAAGCTAGGTAAGTAATTAAGTATCATTGAAGATTGTTTTTCTTTTTCTAATATGCTCTATATGTTTCAAACTTTAAATTGAAAAATGTGTGGATGGAGCAAGCAGTTGGGGGTTAGGAGGTCAATTGTGGCCAGGTTTGGATAGAAGGTCATTAGAAAACTGATGGTACCGTCGTATCTACCGAGGCTGAAACATAGCTGTAAGTAACTCTTATCTTCTAAATTTAGTGCACCATGTGATAAGAAATTTTGCTTTTAAATTATAGTTTATTATTATTATTATTATTTTATAAAAAACAAATTATTTATGTCATATATATATATATATAAATATATAAAATATAAATATATATATATATTTATATGTATATAAACTTGAAGTGGATTTTTATTTGATGTTAACATGCATTCTATTACTAATAAACTTTATTATTTAAAAATTAAAAGTTTTATCTTTAATTACAATGTTATTGACTTAATTATGATTTGATTGCTATTGACCATTGATTGTGCCTAAAAACTTTTTCGATTCATTTCTATGAATAGTGATTGCCATTTGAAATCTACTCATTTTCATTCTTTCTTCCCACTAATTTTCCATGCCATTAGAGAAAGACAATAATTATTTTAGTAGATCAAAGTGATATATCACTTGCGAATGAATGCATCACTCCAGTGTTGGTTGGGAGTGAAAGAAGATATTTAGAGCTTGGTTAGAAAACTTGAGATGATTCAAGCCCTGTTGTCCGACATACATGGCAAATCCAATTTTTTTAATCCAAAAAATAATTTATTCTCAAAACATTGTTTTAAAACATTAATCCATCAATTAAGCAAACATTAATTGTGAAGAAAATTAACAAAACTCCCAACAAAGATCGTCTGAATCACACATTAATCCATGCCAAGTTGAGGAATATGGGCAATTTTGGGCCATTCTTTACCGATTCCCATCTCACATCTTTGCTTCAATAGAGGGCAACCCCTTATATGCAGGGATTTCAAATTTGGAAGGCCTTGCATCATCTCCAAAGATGGAAGATTTTTAAGAGAGTTGGAGTTAACTAGATGTAGAAACTCAAGGGAATGAAGGTTACAAAACCACTCTGGAAGAGACTCCAACCTATCAAATCCTATAGAGACCAAACCTTTCAAGGTATTGAAATGCTGAATTTGCTAAGGCAAAGACTTGATAACTCTAGACATCCAATCCAAACAAAGAAATTGCAGAATAAAAAAAGGGTCATGCCCTTTTAAGATGTGATCATCATCTTAAAGAGTGGCATTGGAGATTATTGTTTCCAATGGGGTAATAACATTTTTTGAGAGATATAAACCCAAATTTCTAAGATTGGGCATATAGTATGGTAAAGTCTCCAATAGGAGAGCTGGGCATGTTATTCCCAAACTCCGCAGTGATTTGCAAGCTTTGATCAATCGAGGTAAACCTGGAAACTTCAAACAATCATAAATATGTAGTTCTTTTAAGCAACGGAAGTTGCTTAGATCTAGAATAGAGACCAGCTTATCACAAAACTTAATCCATATGCTCTTAAGGCCCATGGAAGAACTCAATAAACCCTCTAGTAAATGAGGCAAAAGGGGACAATGCGACATTTGTAAAATCTTCAAACTGGGAAATAAAGAAACATATGGAGGTTGAACCATATAAGACCATTCATCTAACCTTATGAATTGTCTCAATTTGAGTTCTTCGAGTGATGGAAATATTACAACAATTGAAGTCTCGTGAGTAGAATCATCTGTCCTCACAAGTTCCGACCAACCATAAAAGTCATTACCAATACATTTTATGCTACACATGCCATCCAAGCAGAGGATCTTGAGAAATGGGTGGTGTCCTAAAGGCGGAATTCGTTCACAGTCTGCCAAATTTTCCATTTCTAATTCCATGAGATTTCGAAGCATCAATATCCATGAATTAAGACTTTTACCCATGAAATTTACAATTTGTAGACCTTTTAGACACGAATGAGGTTCGAGATCTTGCAAAACACTTTCATAATTAACTTTGGATCCTTCATTAGTATCACTCCAAAATAGCTCTAAATTGTCAATGTTCCTCTTCATTAATAAATTTGCTCTCCCTGTATCCTCCACATAATCCACATTTTCGAGTCCAACAATTCTTAGATGACCTTCAAGTTGGTTCAAATTGTACAATTCCTCGATTTGGCATCCTTCATCTATGCTTACCACAAAACAATTCAAGGTTTATAAATAAGTCAAATGACTTATTCCTGGAATCAAATGAGGTTGGTGATGTGCTCGATCAGGCTCATTGATGTGCAAGTGCCTCAAGTTAACACAATATCTATAAAAATTGTTTGGCAAATTGGGCACAAAAGGAAGCTTCAAGGTTTGCAAATTTTGAAGCTTCGAGAAAAATTCTAGAAGAGCATTTATGTGAGTCCTAGTGATGTCAAGATATCTCAATTGCATCAATTTTGCAACTGAAAATGGCCATTCTTTCATTTCTGAGTTAGAAATAGTTAAAACACGGAGATGTTTGCATTTGAAATCAACTAAAAGATTCTCACTCGAGAAATGATCTTCGGATAAATGCAATGTCATCTCCTTTAGAAACAACTGACAAATGCACGACTTTACTATCATTAGTAACTTCTCCCAAATTCGCAATCAAGTAGCTCCCCTTTGATATTTTAAAGCAAAGTCGTGCAAAAGATCATGCATCTTTCAAGATTTAATATTGCCGTACATATCAAACTTACCATCTTGCAACAATGATCTTTGCAGCAAAATTTTTAAATAGTTATTTCCAACATCTTCTATGTTCAAATCACCCTCTCTTGAGGGATTCAACAATCCATGTGCCATCCTTAGTTCAATCAAATCATTCTTTTCAATGACCAAATCTTTTGGGAAAATAGAACAATATGCGAAGCATTGTTTTAAAGATAGAGACAACAAATGGTCATAACTTAACTTTATAGCAAAGTGGACAACCTTTAATCTATTCCATATCTGGCTCTCCTCAATTTTAAGCCACTCCAGTTCATCTCTTCGGAAGGACATCAAGCCTCCTTTTGTCCTCAATGCTAGCGAAAATCCTCCACACCTAGCAACAATTCTTTTCCCAATTTCCATCAATTGTGGAGTTTTTCCAACTCTATCATTAAAAAAAAACCATTCGGTCAAACAATTCTTGGTTAGCATTTGTAGATAACACTCCCAACTTATAGACAAATCCATTTATTCTGGCAACAAGCCCTTCATCTTGAGTAGTTACAATCATCTTGCTTCCTTTTGAACCACCTATTTCTTGTAAAGAGTTGTTCATAGATTCCCAACTTTAGGGGTCTACTTCCCAAACACCATCTAATACAATCAAAAGTCTTGAAGTTCCTTACTTAGCCTTTTAGCGATTACTTCCCTACTTGTTAAGCCCCTCCCTCTCCCGTGAGAGATTGAAGCATATCTTTCAAAATCCTATCCACATTGAAATCCTCAGAAACACATGTCCATATTCTTTTTTCAAAATTCTGGATCACTTCATCATTCTTCATGAGTAGTTGAGTGAATTGTCTTTCCCTGACCATCCATCCAGACTATGCCGATCACAGACAAATTCTTTTGTTCCTTTGAACAAGAGGTTATTAATTTTTTCACAATTTCACTCACATCATCATCAATCCCAATAATCTCAGAATCATCCACAAAGGGATCAGTTATTTGCACCTTCCTAGGATCACTAGGGGAGTCCATTACTTCAATTGGGCGAAGTCCAATCTTACTTGCATGTTCAAAGATCTTGTTCATTTGCAACTTGACTTTCTTAATCTTTGAAACCATCTTGAAACGAAACAATAGTGGATTTGAAGAAGAAAGGAAGCTACGTACCTTTTCCTTCTTTCCTTGCATTATCTTTCTTCTTAGAACTTCATAAGCAAACTCGTCCAGTCTAAATAGTCTTTCTTCTTGCAAAGCAGTCTTACCTATGACTAAGAGATGATGAGTTGGGTTCGAGTCACGTAAGTACCAAATGTCGTACCAATTTTAAATAAAAAAAGTTTAAATACTTGTAAAATATATCGACATTCTAATTAACATAAAAATCCTATTATTTATAAATTTTTTAGGGATCAAAATGTCAAAAAAAAAAAGATCGAACTTACCAAACGTAAATTTGTTAGGGACCAAAAAAGTCAATTTTTTCAAAAACTATTTTATTTATCAAATAAATATGTTAAGCAGTCTTGGTTGTAGTTTTTTTGGTCAGAATCTTCTTTTATGAAAGTTGAGAATTACGTGGAATAATTTACTCTATATATAATACTTTATCGTTTGAAAATAAATTTCACATTTTGATTTCATAAAAAATTAAGAAGTGTACTTGAATTTGATAAAAGTTATCAGTTTATCCTTCTCGACATCATACGAGGAGAGAACTTAATCGATGATGAAGAAGAAGAAGAAATAGGTTGTTGAATCACAATATCCGATCATTACTCCAAACTTGGCAAGACACAAAAACTGAGTTCCTTTAGTGACGAAAATACTATGGGATCAAAATTTGTGAAACTTACAAGATCCGTCGGCCATCCAAAGAAGTCATTATTGATACATTTTAAGCTTGTCATGTACTTGATCTCAAGAATTTGCATAAATTGGAGATTTCCCAAAGGTAGAATATGTTCACATTTTGACAAACTTCTTAATTCCATCCCCATGAGATTATAGAGCTGAGGAATCCATGAAGGTACGGTTTTGCCCATAAAGTTTGAGATCCTCCAAAACACTATACATTTTAATTTGTGCAAAATAATTTTTAAATTAAATAGAATTCACAAATTCAAAGTAATAATTCTGCAAGCTATAATTAGTTGAAGAAAAAAAATTTTGTTACTTTGTTTCACTTATTTATTACTATCTCTGTTTTATTTTAGCAATCATCTGACGTTTTGGAACTCGAATCAAGTTAATGATTTTTTTATTAATTAATAGGGTAAAAAATACTAGAAGCACGAACTTTTTCATTTTTTGATTGAGATACTAAAACATGTCTTTTTTGTTTTTTTTCTGTGTGGTAATTCCAAACACTCAACTTTTAAAAAACTATCGAACATGACACTTTCGTCAAACTTGATCATTAACGGCTGATAGAATCAAGTCAAACTCACCCGTGAAAAAATGGACGTCATTAATGTCAAACTTGAACATGACACTTCCACTTAATTTGACAGTTTTCAAGGGTAAAATTGGAAGAAAAAATGGAAGCAAAAATTTTGCTCGTAGTTCTAGAGCTGGTGCTATCTTAGGTCGAAACAAACACCCATGAAAGAGGATTGGAGGAGGGGCTGGCAAGGTGGAAACCAAGAGAATCTAGGGTTTTGGCCCAAGGAAGAAGATGAAGTTTTGGGAAATTCTTTTCTTCCAATTTTACCCTTGAAAAAGGTCAAATTAAATGCGTTTGACTGGATCTCGTCAGCAGTTAACTGTCAAGTTTGATGGAAGTGCCAAATAATTTTTTAAAGTTCGAGTGTTTGGAATTATCCAAAAAAAGTTCGAGTGTCTAAGCCAAAAAAAAGGAAAGTTCAGATGCTTCTGACACTTTTTGCCCGAATTAATATTTTTCTTGAATTGAAATACTTCTTATAATTAATAATGCCCATATAAATTTAATGTGATTAGAAGGATAAGATTGAATATTTTTTATTAAATGCTCTTTAGAAGTAGAAGACCAAACATGCTACTTGAAAAATACAAAATGAGTACTTATATTCTAAAGGAAAAGTTTTTTCTCCAAAACGACTTCTATTTCGAAAGAAAAGTTTTTCTCTAAAACCCTTTTTAGAAGTCGTTTTGTTCCACAATATGTTTTTTCTATTTTATCCTTCATTGATATATTTATTCATTTATTATAAAGGAAGATAAATGTAATTATTAAGGAGAGAAAGAGATATTTTTGACACAAATAACTATATTTAACACTTTATAATCCATGTAAAATGCTGAGTAATACCTTGTATCGTATGACAAAGATAACATTATTATTATTATAATATTTTAAAATTAATGCCGTTTCACGAACTTGTCTACATATGCTTACTTATAAGGATCTCAAATAACTAATACTCAACCTATGTAAGACTTAAACCAATTGGGTTATAAGCTAATAAACAAACTTAATTAATTTAAATGGGAGTGTCACACATATAAATCCTACTATATAGAAAAAAAATATATATACCATGCAACATGTGAAGAATGTATAACCCTGTTCAAAATCATTGATCTTTTGAGCAAAGTCCTTAAATTCATTGATAAAGTTAGCAAGATTGCAGAGATAATAACTTCATCTATTGTTCAACAAATCCTGCTTTACATTTAAGATTCTTGTGCTGCCCAATAGATAGGTCGACAGGGTCCTTCTGCCTGAGCATGATATCCAAAGACATCTTCTACATTATCGAGTAACCAGGGCCACATCCACCATCTGGCACCATCCATTCAATGTTCTACTTTTGGGTCATTTATATCACAAGCTTGAAAAAGGACTATCAGCTATAAGTTCAATTCAAGATTACTCGTAAACATGTGCAAGGCAATAATTTGATTCAGGGCCAGCATAGATACACAGGTTGACAAGTTGAGGAATTTGATTATCTCTCAGTCGAAGATGTGCTGGTTGATCATGATCATGATTTGTATTGCTCCTACAGCACAAAAAGAGAGCGAGGGAGCAACAGCCATTTTAAAGCATTCAGAAGCAAATTCCTTCATTAGGTACATAGAAGAACCAATATAAAACCTTGTTTGAGATACTTCTTCCATCTCTAATTATAAGTCATTTGTAGCGATTTTGTCAATATTAAGGTAAAATTCTTTTGCACACTTCATTAGCCTAAGCAGTTAGAAGATTGAAACGAAATGAAACGAAACGAAACTCCAATCCCATTTTACGTTCAAATTTCACGTATCTAAAACAATCCTGGATATTGGGAAAGAAGAACTTTGGAATTTGCCAGATTATGTGCAGAACAGAAAACTACAAGCATATTCTAGCAATTTATAGCCATTGAAGTAACAATGTCATCTAAAGAAAAATGCACCCAAAAAAATTGTTAAGAACTTCCTCTGCAACTTCTTCAACTTGAGCTACTGCAACTGTAAGCTGATGGCAGCTCTCTGCAGATCAAGAAGATGGGGCAAACCCTAGAATGAGGAATGTGACCATTGCTCAACTTGGAGGAAGCTGAGCTACTGCAACCTCCAATGAAACACTCAGAAAGAAAGACAAAGAAAGAGTATGCTAGAAATTTGTTATTGGAGTTCACCAAACCAGGTTACACCTTCGTGCAGAGATACTCAGCAAATTCCTTAGACTTGCTGAAAAGTGGAGTACAAGAAATGATCTTCTCTCAAGATCTATCTTCACTCTGTCTCTCTATCTATCTTTTCGCTTTCTATCTGTCTCTTAAAAAAAATATTTGCTCACCTAAGGAGCTTTTGTCTGAAAACAAAAGGTGTGAAAAGACAAAAGAGCCCTTCACAGTGTATTTTGGGTTTACCCGCCAACAATCTCCCATTTGAAGATAAATATACTTGATGCACCACGCAACTTTTCAGCAATCGTCTTTACTTATGCCTCTGCAATACTCCTCATCAATTAGCATGGAGTAACACCAATGGTGGTAGTGCAAAAAATATGTTTTTCCTTGTCTACCACCTTGGTTAACATGTCAGCATTATTCTTTGAGCCATCAATCTTTTGTAGCTTGAACTCATTATCCTTTAATGCTAACCTGATGAAGTGATAATGCTTCTTGATATGCCTCGTCCTTGAGTGATAAGCTGCATTCTTGCCTAAGTGCACTGCACTTTGACTATCACTCCACAGTGTACTCATTGGTTACTTTCGATGTAGCTCCTCCATGTACTCTTGTAACCACATGATTTCCTTGGAGGCTTTTGTGATAGCCACATACTCTGCTTCTGTCGTCAATAGAGCCACCACTTTCTACAGTTGGGATACCCAACTCACTATTGTTCCTGTGACTGTAAAAACATATCCAATGGTACTCTTACCACTCTCTTGATCACCCGAGTGATCTGCATCCACATAACTTTGTAATTCTAGAGATGTATTACCATAACAAAGAGAGTAATTTGATGAACCTGCTAGATATCTCAATATCTATTTCATTGCATTCCAATGCTCTTTGCCCAGGTTTTGCAAATGTCGACTCACTACTCACACTACTTGTGTAATGTCTAGTCTTGTGCTCACCATGACGTACATCAAATTTCCCATTGCTGATGCATATGGAACTACTGCCATCTCATCTTTCAAAGCTTGAGTACTCGGACACGTATCCCAGGAAAGTTTGAAGTGACTTGCTAGAGGAGTCACAACCTGTTTTGCCTTATCCATGTTGAATCTCTTTAACACCTTGTTCACATAGTCTTCTTGCGATAGCCATAACTTCTTATTTTTCCTATCCCTGATGATTTTCATGCCTAAGATATTCTTGGCCTCTCCCAAGTCTTTCATAGCAAACTGTGATGCTAATATCTTCTCCACTTCTGCAATTTTTTTCATATTCGAACTAGCCACCAGCATGTCATCCACATATAAAGAGAGATACATAATATCACCATCGCTATACTTGCGAAGATAAACACAATGATCAGAGTCACAGTGCCCAAATCCCTTTTCTTCCATGAAACCATTAAACTTTAGGTACCATTGCCTCAGAGCTTGTTTCAAGCCGTACAAGCTTTTCTTCAAGTGACATACCAGGTGCTCCTTACTTTTGACTTCAAAACCTTCAGGTTGTGCCATGTATAATTCTTCTTTTAAGTCACCATGTAGAAAAGCTGTTTTCAAGTCTAACTGCTTGAGATGGAGATCCTCCACTGCAACAATGCTCAGCAAAACTCTTATTGATGTCATCTTCTCTACTGGTGAAAATATCTTAGAGGAGGCGATCGCTTCTTTTTGAGAAAAGCCTTTAACTGCAAGTTTCGCCTTATATCTAATACTATCATCAGCTTCATTCTTAATCCTATACACCCATTTGTTTAATAAAGCCTTTTTATCCGTGGGCAACTTGGTCAGCTCCCAAGTTTTGTTCTAAAGTAATGAGCTCATCTCGTCCTTCATAGCACGCTCCCACTAGAAATGAGATGTATCTTTCTTTGCCTCATTATAAGTCTCTGGTTCTCCCGAATCTGTATACAAGACATGACTTAGAACAATATTTGATGTTGGATCAAAAATTTCCTTCTACTTTCTCACATGTGTAGATCTCTTCAAGACAAGTACTTCAGAGTTGTTAGTCTGCTCTGAATCGTTATGTCCCTCTTGAATTGCCTCCTCACTGGTAATAGGTTCATCTTGAACCTCTTTTTCAGATGCACTTTGGTTTGCTGGAATCATCTTCACAAGCATTGTATCTATCTCAATATATTCTGATTTTTTTGCTTTTTCATTCTCTATCTAACGATCCATGTATATCTTTTCTTCATGGAATACCACATTCCGATTGCGAATGACTTTGTTGTTCTCGTAATCTCAAAGCCTATAGCTATACTCATCTCCACCACATCCGATAGAGACACTCTTTTGGGACTTAGCATCAAGCTTGTTCCTATCCTCCCTGTCAATCAAAGCATATGCCATACAACCAAAAACTTTTAGATAGGAATAATTAACTTTTTACCTAACCATTTCTCTTGTAGTATTACTTAATCCAACGCACTAGATGGACTCCTGTTGATAAGGTAAACAGCTGTATCAGTTGCAGCAGCCCATAAATGTAATGGGAGACCACATGTAGTCTCATGCATCTCGCACGTTCTAGAATGGTCCTCAGCGGCGCCGTTCTCTTGAAGAGTTCCAAGAACACTTTTCAACCCATATATGCTTTCCTGACTCAAGTATTCTGCAAATTCTTGTTAGATATGTCCTAAGAACATATGATGATTTTACTTAGTTGGCATAACTTTGTATCATAATGCTATTTATATCATTATATAATTTAC
>JAOXNR010042594.1:0-19578 GCA_028571225.1 Parsonsia alboflavescens | reverse complement strand
ATAGATATTCTTGCCTTGATTGAGGATGTAGCTGGTAGATGATGACAAAGATGCATGAAGTGGGGGGATAGAATCACCTGCTCTGTTGACTCATTTCTAAATAATAATTGGCCCAAGAATAAAGAACCCTGCAATCACTCTATCCTAAACTAAGATCAAGACCGAAAACGAAAAGGTTCAATTATATGAACCACCCTCCTTGCTATTACTGCCTTTGTTAGAACCAGAAGATCTGACCCTTTATTATTGGGTTCAGTAATATGACCGTGAAAACGAATTATGGACCACCAGGACAGTATAATAGTACTCAAATCAAGACAGCAAGGAAGCTGCAAAACAGTAACGTTCCAGGAAATAATGCTCATTCAATTTCTTTCTTTTGACTGTTTGGCTTAATTATTTTTAAAGCTAGACAGTAACTTAACAAACTATTCTTCAGTTCAGATGGGTTGGAATTCTTTTTCATGATTCCGTATATTTTACCATATCATTCTTGAGAGTTGAATGTGTCTTGCTCGAGGAATAAGACAAAATGTATAGTTTGAAGCATCTGCCCTCCTGTTCAACGGAACAGAAAAGAAAGCATACCTAACAGACAAAGGCTTATAACAATTTGATTGATTGATTGATTGATCCAACAAATACAAACATGCATGGCCGTGGGGGTAGGAGAACTGCTCCTCCGTGTTAAATTTGTCGGCAAAAATGAGCGTTAATTATATAAGCATTGGATCTTTCTGGCTCGGCTCTTGGTCTACTTTACTTGATTTGAATTGAAGTTTCATGCACATATCATCCCCTGCTTTTCCTTTTGACTCGTTTTGTTCCCACCATGGGATTGGGAATCAGGAATGTTTCTAAAGTCTTCTTGCTTCTAACTAATACGCCGATTTTTGCAGGTTTGAATCTTTCTTCTTTTCGTCATCTTATTTCGTCACATGAACTGATTTCTTCAGTCTCTAGTCATTATATATTACTGTAAAATTTTCATTCAAGAGTAGCAGCAGGAGCATGAGCATGGTAGGCATATGAAAAATAAAGTTCACTAGACGTGCTTGTAATCCATTACAAGAAGCCAAAATGTGAAAAGGGGGAATCCCCGCCACACATACTCCAATCCAAATCATGATCTTCCAAAGATTTTAATGCTTTCAATGATTGAGGAGATTCCAATAAAAGTGACTCCATCTCATGAACAAAAACAATCCATTCCGAATTAAATATCTAATAAGCAAGACCCCCACGCCCAACCCCACCAAAAAAAAAAAAAAAAAATTATTATTGTTGGGAAAATAATAATGATTACTATTTCATATTCATGAAATAAACCACGTGACGTGATACAAATGTACAATTACATATAGCACTTAATGTTGTCGATGTGGCAATACATAATCCTTGATTACTTGGTGCAATTGGATTTAGATAATGCATTATGTGATGAAAGCCTCCAAATATTAAACCTTCAGAAGAAAACTGTTAATACGATCAGGATGTCTTTGGCTCTCCAAATAAAGGTGACAATGCTAAAGGAGACATCACCAAAGAAGATGTGAGATACTTTAAAGAAGAATCATGCTTCGAAGACATTGACTAACCGTGTGAATCTGAAGATGTATCTTTATTCTCTCAAGATGGAGGACAGAAGTAATGTCGTTAATCACATTAACAAATTTAATGAATTAATGTCTCAACTTGAGAATGCAGGGAAGGAGATCAAAGAGAAAAGGAAGGCATTACTCTTGTTGGCTTCATTACCCAAGTCCTTCCAACTATTGATGCAATCAATGCTTGCAAAATAAAGCACGCTACAATTGCATGAGATGAAAAATGTTTAGAAGGAGAACTATCGCATGACGGAGAACGAAGATCACTTCAGAGAATGTCGGGCACTAGCTATAGAGAGCTTTGACGGAGGGAAGTCAAAGAAAAATGAACATCACAGGAGAAAATCAAAATCACAACAAAGAGACCTTAGCGATCTCACACGAGTGCAAGTATGTCAACATTAGAAAACAGTGCAAAGTTTATAAGAATGAAAGCTTGGTTATGCAAAGAAGGATGAAGGGAAAACACATCAATGACTTCATGGATGTACCTTGCAAGGAAAAAGGAACAACTTGAAAACATCCCCAAAAAGACAGCAAGATAGGTGACTTGTTGAAAAAAGAAAAAAGTCAAATTCCTTAATAGAGTAAATATATTTGGAACTTTAAAAAAAAAAAAAAAAAAAGGAATTGTTAAAAAAAGTGGTAGGACTTGAACATCAAGACCCAACCCTTTTATATTTTAGAATAAGTTAAGTTGTTAAACCCTTTAAACTTTGAGAGATGTAAGTTTGAAAAACTAAACTAGCGTTGAAACTTTGAATAGAATTTATAATTTTTCTATTAAAAAATTGTCATGAATTTTTCCTTCTTTCGTTAAGGTATCATAAAGTAAGTCTAATTTTATTCTTTTTTCGCTTTCTCCATTATTGTTGTGAGTTTGGTAGTGGTCTTGTGCCCAAAACTTCATCACACAGTGAAACAACTGACGGACAAAATATTGCTTCCCCATCTACATCCAGATCCGGGAAAGCCTTGCAAACAAAAGCTGTAATTAAATCCTGTTTTGATAAGAAAAAATACATGAAATAAAGCAGCCTGCGTGAATTTCTTATTCCCAAATGTGGAAATTATGCATGCCTCATAGAGATCCTGTCCGGGTGCTGATTGTCAGTGCAATGTGCTCAAATGGATCCATATTTACTATCGTTGGTTGCACTTATTGTCCCTTGGCTGGAACCAGGATTTTTGCCTTCCCACGAACCTCGATTCACAAAATGACTGTTGCCATCTTCTGGTCGTGTGTAGCTATGCCCTCCTCCACTCACCTGCAATTTTTCAAGGAAAACGAAACTTACTCGAGGTTTTGTCAAGAAAAAAAGAACTCTTAAGTGATGAAAACACTCCACATCTAGACTGATCCTGTCTCTTGCCTTCTCTATCCATTTTACCACCCCCCTGCAACGACCAGTTTAGTCTACTCAAGACAAGAAATTTGGAGACTAGGGCATCATTGACATATGAGCCAAAGAGTCCAAGAAGAAATCTACTGATTCATTGTCAAGGTCTGAATATCATTTAAGAGGCATTCCCTCCGACTATGATACCTATGGTTCTTCAGGGTGAAGATGGTAATGTACAGTAGGGTGGCTTGCCAAATAGAATTCAACTACCGGTCTAATCACCTCATCGATAATCACCATGACATCAACCAGGCTAAGAGCAATTCCAATGAAAAGTTCAGCACTCCATACTTACAGTTTCCAGGCAAGCAGATAAAATCGTCATTCCAGGCAATGCATCAAGCCCGCGCTGCAAAATTGCATATAATTAAATAGTAAAGGTAAAATAAAAAATCCTCCGAAAGAAAGTTTATACAAGAAAGACTTATCTAGCCACTAGTAAACTTAAACCATAAAGCTACCTGGTTCCCAAACCGTGTCTTGTAAATAAACCATCCACTACAGAATAGAGTTGAGACAATGATGAATCTGTTGCATGCCAAAAAGATCGCAAATCAACAGGAGAGTAAAAAGAGGAAGCTATTTAGAATTCTTATGGTTCCTTCTATGGCATAGGTATACAAAGCATAGAGTTGTAATCTGTATCCTTTGGCAATAAATCTGAAGTAGGAAATACCAAAGAAGAGCAGTATTGCAATAACAGACCAAGCTGAAAATAAATTGAAAAATAGATACTGAATAGTGATTTGTCCCAACATTCTGAAACGACATTATGAAAGGAAGCTTGCATACATGCAAGATAGTATGCCAAATATTGCCCATCCTCTGGTAGCATCTCCACCTGAGTTTTGCCTATAGTCTACAAAAGAGCAATGGATTGATTAGTTAAACAGCGAAGCATCTGCAAAGAGCATCAATCATTAACAAGGTAACACTAGGTTACTTGTTTTCGGCACATTGAGATATCAAACATGTCAATTTAGGAGAGGAAGAAATAGGAGTTGAAGAAATTTAGATCTAAACCACAAGTCACAAAAATCAAACCGGATCTGAATCACTAAGAAAACAACATGCCTGAGCAGGACAAGAACACCAAGGGCTGACAAGAAATGCATGTGACACAAATGAGAAGTATAATGTACCACAAAATATTGGGTACACCACAATGGAATTCAAAATAGAACAGAAAAAATAAATCAATATCATGTGAAATGTCTAGGATGGATAGAGGTTTATGTAGCGCTTCAAGAATCCAAGAAAATTTTTAGGTCTACAAAATCTGACCTCCTAGATTAAAAAGGAGGCCAAGGCATACATTGCAGTAATTCAAGCAAGACGAATGTTTAACCCTTTTGAAATTATCTCATCCACATGTCTACAAAATCTTTAAGTATACATGTAAGTGCATGCATTTAGAGTTTGTGATGTCTAATGGATTGAAATTTCAAATTTTTGACACTCATATATTGGCTAACAAAACTAAACAGCAAAATATTTTCGAAGTTGCTGGACTAACTTCAGAATTCCACAAAAGCCTTTCAGCTTTGTGCATAGAATAATTTCATAAAAAATCAGACATCACAAATAAGAAATCATGTTGGTCCTTGCAGAAAAAAGAGAAGAATATACATTCAATGGAAAAGTCTATGATTTGCTTCATAGCTGAAATGGGATATCTGCAACTGTACTAATTATTAAAGTTGGTAAAATAATGTATAAAGTCATGTCCAAAACATTTTATCTACCTTTCCAAGCGCAAAAACACAAACATATAAGTTTGTTAAAACACAAAATATCTTATTCTTTTATTCATAAAGACCACACACACACACACACACACACACACACATACAAAACACATCCTTAACCATCTAAGATTAGGAAATCTATAACCTAATAGAACAAAGTATTCTAATCCTTACACATGTCTTAACAAAGTGCAAGCCTCTAAAAAACCTATATGTCAAGAAATTGAAGCATATAAATGAATAAATGAACACTTGTGCTTTTATACTTGTGAGCATCTGTATAAACCATCAAGCAAAGAGTTCCAATTACAAATAATAGTCTAACAAGATGTACCACATTTCTTCGTGAATGTGAACTGAATTTGATCATAATTTTCTATTGGGACAGTCACTTGAACTTCATATGGCATATCCCGAGCTTTCTCACCTGAAGAATGAGGACTAAAAATTATCATAAAAATCAGAAGAAATATGTCCATGTATGAATTCTCTGAATGAAGTAAAGAAGTTACTCTACAAGTCCAATCAATAATTAACGATGTTGGTGATAAGGTTGTTGGAGCAGCTGCAGTTATAGCTAAACCTGATAACCTGATTTTCAGACCTTGCTCTGGGAAAACCTGGGAAAGATCAAATATAAAAGGAAACATAAAAGGTACGTAATCATAAAACTTGAAAAGTTTTGGCAGAATCAATGTATAAGTTTTAAAACTTAACCTTAACTGTTGGTTTTTGGACTAAACTGGATAGTGAAGAAACAGCAGTCATGTAAAGGGCTACATAGGTTTGTTCAGTGTGGAAGCTGAAATGGAAACAAGTCATAATCAAGTATATTACATTTAATCAATTTGATGCAATATATGTAATAACATGAGAAATAATAAATAAGGTGAGAAAGCGGAGGCACTATGATGGTATGTGGCAACATTTATTGGAAGCTGAGAACTTAATATCAAGCCAAACTCTTTACATTTTCAACGAAGTCCAGAGAGTAGCAGCTGATTAAAGTGCCCTTCCCAAGATACGAAGATGGAAAAAACAAATCCACCTAAGTGCATGAAGCAACTTCTCTGAAATTGAAAATCATACACATTTCTGAAGTATCCTCAAAACGTTATCATTGTACTTCCACTGTCAAGTGGTATTATTTTCTGTTCTCTAATCTCCGAAATTTGAGATTTGATAGAACTGTTTTAATCAAAACTCCCATCTTTGCTGAATCATGATCTGTGCATCATATTAATAAATTCAACACCACTTCTCCGCTTATATAATGCATCCTATCTTTGAAATTTGAGCTTTGACAGAAGAACTGATTTAATCAAAACTCCCATCTTTGCTGAATCATGATCTGTGCATCATATTAATTAATTGTACACCACTGCTCCACTCATATGATGCAGCCAATTTCACTCTGATTTTGACATAATTGTCTAACATTGAGAATTGACAACGCAATTGCCAGCAATTCAACATGCCTATTTACACACACATACATGTTCCTATATGCAACCCTTTGCCTCAAATGAAATTTATGGAGGGAGGGAGAATCAAATCTGAACACACCTTGAAAGGTGTAATTTTATATGAAGTAGAAACACAGAAACATGAATGACAGTAATCCTGTCTTTCAACAAGGAAATAATTAAGTAGTGGAACTACTTTTCCTGTCATTCTGGTCTCTTCATTAATGATGACAGATTTGAGAAAAGGGCACAAGAAAGGGGGAAAAAGTGTACCTGAATTCATTGTGAGCCTTCTCAAAACCTAATTGAGTCATGCCATTATGTACCTAATATTTCATGTAGAGAATTTTCATCAGATATCACAATGCTCATAATGCATGAGGTTCCAAGATAAACGAAAATTATTGGGATTTCTTACAATTTCCCATGATCGAGGATGAAAACCAATTGTAAATCCTTCAAACACTCGCTCGCCTGGTTTCTCACATGGAATGGCCAGTTCAATAAATGCTCTGGTCCAACAAAGGGGGGAAAAGAAGGCTGATATAGTGAGTGCCACAGAAAAACAAATTGCACTCAGGATTTTCCACTTCAAGAATATCTCTGCATCAGCCAGGAAGTTAGGGCCCAAGTAATTTGTAGGCCCTTGCTTTATGACATACTTATTTAGAAAGTTGGTTAGTCCGTTTGTTACTTTATTTCACTCCTCCAAATATTGCTTCACTGCAAATGGCTTAAATTATTTGTATCACATTCTTACACTTAAAAGCTTCAATTCTAAGAGGAAAAGGCTTCTTTAAAAGGTAAATGACCTCCCATGCATGTGATTTTGCATTTCTTTCATGCCACAGTGGTATTATATCTCAAACACTCTCCTGCCCAAATTTTTTGTGACTTATATCTATTCTTTTCATTTAATGGATTTCAATTTTTCCTTTTTGTTTTTCTCCCCAGAGAGGAGTAAGAGCTATGCAGCCCAGTTAAAATAGAGTTGGTCTGTTCTTCTTAGAGTTTTAAGTAGTTCAACAACTACTTTAATAAATATTCAGAAAGAGGTTTTGTCAAAAGACGAGAAAGAAGGGTTAAAGTTACAGATTGATGTACTATCTCAAATATGTGAAGCTACAGAAAAAGATGATTTTCAGTTAATGATAAAAACTAGGAAAGTTCTACATCCCAGAACTTTCATGTAGTACAAGATGATTTTCAGTTATTACAGAAAATTAGGCAAAAGTCCAGCATGTTCAGAACTTTCATGAGAAGATGACTGATTCTAAATAGTAAATGGCCCCTTCCAATAAATACAATAGAATTGAAAATTTCAAGGTACGGGTATGACAATGTATATTCAAACTACACTTGAAAAAAAATAATTAAACATGACCTCTAAAATACTATAATAACATAAAATAAAACACATATTATAAATCAAGGCAACATAGATCATTCAAAATAAGTTGAAATTGGATTAAACTGTATTAACAATACCCAATGTTTAAATTATATGCCTCTTTATTCTCCAGAGCAATTCTTGAACACTGGTTCACAAAACAAAGTAGTTCGTAAATACTACTCCAGTTCCTAGAAGAATAGAAAAACTTGTTTGGCAGACACGTCCACCAAACCCAATGTTTAAACTATGAACTTGTTTGGTTTCGTTCTGGACAGTCATTCATTAGAGCAGGTCCAGATAATTGTTTCATAGGACAAAAATACTTTGTTGATTTATTCCAATGAGCTACTCTAGGAACAAAGGAATAGAAAAAACTTGTTTGGCAAACGGATGACCTCAACACCAAAAAATATGGTGTCACAAAAAAACAAATCTGTCAGAAAATCCTAAAATTTGCAAAAAATCTAGCAAAAAAATCAAGTCAAAAGCTCATAATACTAGTGAAAAATTATCAGTAATTTACAGAAAAATTTTGGGGGGAAAATCCCATAATAATTTGTCAACTACAGTATATCAGGATTCCTTTTGCAGGAATCTCTCTTGATTTCTTGAAAAATTGTTTCAACAAAATTCCTTCCAAAAAGTATGTGCCACCAGATGATCAACGGAAACAGAAAAGTTATTATATAAATTGAATTAAAAATAAACTAATTAATATAAATAATATAATCATAATGCATAAAAAAGATTCACATAATTAAAATGAAAAAATATAAAAATAAAATGAACAAAAATAATCAAAAATTCACAAAAAGGAAAACACAAAAATATATAGAAAAAAATACAGCCAAAAAACATTAAAAAAATAATATATAAAAAATAAAATAAAATAGGGGAAAGGTTAAAATATCATAAAAGAAAAATACAATCCCTCCATCCGGATTTAAATGTCTACTTTTGACTTAATTTTTAATTAAGGATGGTCTTTGACATTACTGAAGGTAACCAAATTGTCCCTATCGTTAATGGTGCAACAATGGTCAATAAGATCTAAATACCTTAAATTAGGTAAAAGTATAAGATATTTATATTAGAAACATAAGACATTCACTTTCATACCTCCAACAAAAATAGAAATAGAGATATTAAATTCTAAACAGAGGAAATATTAAAAATCTATAAAAATATAATAGTATTAAGCAGATGAAATGAGCAGCGACAGCAGGTGGTATAGTCATGAGCAACAGAGCCAGACAGTGACCCTAATGGTTGTGCTGTGTTTTAAACTGAAAGAACAGAGACCCCTGCCAGGGGGGCAGGGGGGGGGGGTGTTGGAACCACGCCTTAAACATCTTTGTTCTTACTAAAATAATACAAGATTTAGGCAGTTTTTTTTGGAATGTTCTTCAAAACAATGTACCAATTACCAAACTATCTTTTTCTCCAGAATCTCCACAAAACAGAATCTCAAGATTGTTTGCAAGAAATTACTCCAGAAACAAGAATTAAGTAATTGCTGTTTTCCAAAAGTTACTCTATCTCAGAGTTGTTCTCCAAAAATTTCTCAAAAAAGAATTAGGGTGTTGTTCTCTGAAACTATTCTTCATATGAAAAAATTTGTTTTGCTTTTCCACAACTAAAAACTGTTGAAGGAAAACAGAAATCAAACAACACATATTTTTTAAAATATCAGGTACCTACCAAGGTATACACAAGCTTACCCAAGGCAAACCCATACGGAATACCCGATATGGATACTCCATATAATTAGAGTACCAAAGCATCATTATAGTTGTTGATACTCTGTACAATTCGAGTACCCATACATCATTATAGTTGATATGCAATTATTATGAATGAATCACAACCCCAAAGCAAAAACATAAATAAAGAAGATTAAATTGTCTACAAGGTAAAATTGCTCAGGAGCAAATGGCCAGAGGTTTCTAGAGAAGACCTGCAAGTGGAATCAAATGTCACATTGCATATGCATCCAAGCCCATCTGAAATAATGTTTAAAAAAATTAAAAATTAAGAACTGGCAAAATGGGTAAGATAAACACTTGAAACTTAATTCACAGCATTAAAGGATAGAAACATAGTTCAGGTTGACAACTTAGTAAATTGCTTCAGGTAACATTTAGCAAATTTTTTAATTATAAATCAAGCATCCATCCATTGGTCATTAGAAAGATTTCGGTACCTTTACATTGTCCATTAGGACAATTTCCACATATGATGTTCACCTAAAATTAAAAGAAAGATATGGTTAACATCCTTCGCTGCATTTCATCTAGTAAAAGCAGTATGTACTGGAACGGCTACAAGAATGGACTTGATAGGAAAACATGTATACAATCAGAACAAGATAATCAAACTAACCTGAGCAGAGCGTCCCAGTTTATCAAAACTTCTCTCACACTTCAATAAATCACCATTGAAATATTCCTGGTTTTCAGGAAAACAAAAATCACAGCCACGTTACACATGTGGAAGTTTTAGCTTAAAACACAAGTATTTTTTAAGATCTAATTGCACACATTTTCTAACCAAAAGTTTTAATTAGGCCTCTTTGTCAGTTCTTAATATCTGAGCTTATGAACTTTGCTTGTTCTAAGGTTCTATGGCAGGCATTATAGAAATGGCATCTACTGGTTCAATTATTGATAGACAACTTCAAATGTGGAATGTAGTTTAGAAACATAGGTTGGCTACCAAATCCAGGTGACTTAAACCGCATATTAGTATGATATTCAGAATGATTCTGACTCCCATCCACCCACCCACTCACCAAGCAGATCAAAAAAAAAAGAGAGAGATAAGATGAGTCAACAATAAATGTCATAACCCATCTAAATGCATCCAACACATAACCCAAGATTTTGAGCATTTCCTGAACTGTTATCACGACATTTTGTCTAAGTTTCTAAGTTTGTGCATTAATATTTAATAACTAGGTGTACAATGTTGCACACAAGTTTAACTGTGAAATATTTCTTAATAGTAACCTTAATAAAAGAGGATATGCTTTTGTTTCTCACCACTTGACATAGAAGAGAAACTTTCAATTAATTAAATCAGAATATAAAAATATGTTTATATATATTTTGGTACCACAATTTTTTTAAATTTAAATAGTAACAGAAACAAAGAATAAAAGCATATCACTTATTGAGCACACCAAATAATGAAGCTCAAGATGGATGAGAAAATAATTCTACAGAAATAAGATATGCTTCTCTAACGAGACAATCAAAAAGCTAATTTCTTGCTTCGGGAGAGGAGTTATAACTTAGACTCAAAATGAAGCAAACATTCACTCGAAATATCTTCCTTCAGTTGTGTAACAAGGCGATCCACACGATACAAGAAAGAAACCGATTAGACATGATGATTGAGATTTTAAGTATTATCCTACTAAGACCATCCGGAGCAACACTGTATTTTATTGCATGCAGCCTACTGATATAACAATTCTGAATCTTGAAACAGGTTCCACGAAAAAAAAAAGGCTTCTTTGGTAACAAAACAAAGAAACAGTAGCTGTTCATACCTTGATGCAGCAACTAGCAAGGACAGTAGCAAATAGCAATCACAACTTACTTGAACAAATCTAATATCTCCAGAGCCAGCAACAAAATAGTTGAACTTGTCAAATCTGCCAAAATCAACATATCCCTGCAAGTTTATGGTCCCAAGAACAAGGAAAACGAATGATGATAAAACATAATGACAATGTAGTATTCTCTATTCATATGTCCAAACCAGAAACTTAGAGGAGTTAAGTCTGAAATAAAAATGGAAGGAAGGTCACTCATGAAGCAAGGTTTTCCTCTTTGCCTTCTTCCCCCACATTCCCCATGCCTGCAATGCTGTTTTCTCTATATTGCATGCTGAAATGAATTTAAGCTTTTGTTTTTGTTTCGGAAACAACTTTGAACAAACTCACATCTTTGAGCATGTATTTACTATTGACAAACTTCATCAGTAGGGTTCCGGAGGAAAAGAGGACAAATTTAAGAATGCAGAAATGTTGCTTAAACCTGCAAATCAGATGACCAATTTATGCATTCAGTTCTCTTTAACCAAATTTCATAGTTCACACCTTAAAGAGGAGTAGATTCAAATGCTACTCTCATTTCGATTTGAAAAGACAGTATGTTACTAATGCATGCAATTCAGTGAGAATCTCAAGACCATGATTCCATAGCCTGTCATTCCCAATCCTACCATTGCAAGTTCAACCTGCTAAAGTGCTAATTAATTGAATCAACTGGAAGCCAAAGATGAAGTTCATTGTTGACTTTCAGAAAGCTATGCTTGATCATTTTGGTAAACAAGCCAACGTTTACTTCTTAAAAAAGTAGATACTGCAGAGATCTAACAGAAATCACATGGACAACAATGGACTTCTTTTTAAGCAAAAAAAATTTCTATATTGTGCTATTCCCAACCTGTTCATAAACTAAACTTGTTGAATTATAAGACAAAGAAAGCTACAAAATGCATTACCAGAGGTGATCGAGTCTGAACATCTTTACAAAATCGCACAACCGAATCATTATCCTGCAAATATGGAACCACGAGATATATGTTCCATAAAATAATCTAACATCAGCAAAGCATTCTACGAATTGCAACTGCAATTCATTCAAATCCTGATTTAGCATATGAAACATAACCTGCCCTTCATACTGAAAAGGGTGTCCAATCCAGCGACTCTAGCAACAGGTAAAAGAAAAACAATATTCCAAGTTCACATATCATGAAACGGGGACAAATGCATGGGAAAGGGTACAAAATCAAAATCCAGACAAAATAAAATAAAATAAACTGAGGAAATAAAAGTTGATAAAAAAAGTTAACAAGGACAAAGGTAAGCGATTCTTGCGGAATAAATTAATACAATCGCCAGGAACCACAGGATACAAAATCATAAATGCGACTGAAGTTGTCTAGCGCGTAGCAATGGGTACTTGGCACAACAACAGAAACACTTCCGACTGATTGCAAAATAACTACCAAAGAGGAAAACAGATAGAAAATCTGACATTAGTAGTACAAATTCAAAATCCCCAAACCTCATCCCAACAAATGGGAAAAATAAAGTAAAAGTGAAACCAATTCTAGAGAACTCTTTCAAAGAAATGGTGTTTATACTTTAATAATTACCCGAAACAAAACCAATTAACAGGCTACGCATGTTTTTGTGCTCCGGTGGCTTCCCAACCGCCAGCTTCTTCTCCAGCATGCTTCCGCGGGTGCTGATTACTTCTACGCGATTCAAAAGATTTTATTGCCCTTGAAGTTACTACAGCAGGGCATAAATCTTTTCATTAATGAAACTCGTTATAACGCCTGTGTCATTTTCTGAGCACCTTGTGGAATTTCCTATGACTCCCTTCCCCGAATTTATAAGTAAAAATTTAAAATACACTTAGAAAAAAATTTTAAAAACTGTGGATGCGAGATCTAAAGAGAGAAGAAAGTTGTAGGAAGGAAAAGATGGAGACGTGGGTAATCATGGAAAAGCATAATTAATCTATCATATATGGCACTTTTGTCAAACTTCATAAATCATTTTATGTAATTTTAGGGATATTTTATAACAAATTTTTAAATTTACCCCTCAACCTTATTCTTTCTCCCTTCATCGTATTTTCTTCCCAACTCATCGTTTTCCTTCCCATTTGTAGCCTTTTTTCAATACCTTTCAATCCTCTCTCTGAAAATCTCTTTGGCTTTAGTTGCTTCTTAGAGATATGAAGAGAACAAGCGAAATTAACAGTTTCATATTCCTCCCTTTTCCATTTTTCATCAAGCTTCTTGAGCGATAGAGAATCCAGATTCTTTGGACGTGATTGAAAGGGGATGGATAGGTATGGGCAAAGCTGGTCTTGGGAGCTTGTGACATCATTGTTGCATTCCCCTTTCACTTTTTCTGGGTTTTTCTTTTCCCGGTGAATGATCTGGTGGTAGGCAGAGCTTAATTTCTAAATTCTTAGTTGGGGGAAAAAGATAATTGTTACATTTTGAGGTGGGAGTTTCTTTGATCTTCTTTCTGTTTTTTTTTTTTTTTTTTTGTTCTTCTAAAAGGTCATTTCATATTCGGCAATTGCATTCGTATCCATTTCTCAACTTCTCACACTGAAATGTCTAGTGTTGTAGGCAGGACCTATAAAGCCTCCTACTCTTGTAATCACTCTATTTGGTTTGATTAAATTTTTTTATTATGCTCTGTGATTTATGGTCTTCCTAAGGTTTACTTGCAATTACTTTGATTTTGATTTTGAAAAATTTTGCTTCAGTTTGCATTAACTTAGAAGATGGAAATAGTTGTGTAAAACACTTCAAAGGGTATGACGAAGTCCTTTGCAAACATGAAAATTTCCAAAAGAAGTTGCAAGTAATATAAGGTGCCCTTGTTTATTTATTGTGTATTGTTGCATATAATGTTCGGTATTTGTTCCCTTTAGAAGAATATCTTCCGTGTAATGTTCACATGAATTTAGTCTAGTAATAATAAACTTGACCATGTAGTAAATATGATACCAAGCAAGGAATGGAAATTAGACTATAAAGGGTCGTATCCTTGAATTATATTTTTCTAGAAAGTGTATAGAGTTTAGAGTTCATCTTGATGACTACTTTTCTGTTTTTCTGTTTTGTTTCTCAATGCCTCTAGATCCCCAAATACAAAGGAGTGGAAACAAAATATTTGGGAAATGATATCTTATATTAGAATTGAGGACTTTGGTTATATAATTCCAAAGTTTGTTAAGCCAACACTTTCGTTTCTGGGTCATGTTTGAGCCTTCTCAATACTTGATTAGCTTAATGTGGGATGGAAGATCCATAATTAGCTGAAATCAGAATAAAGATTTATTTAGCTTAATTTATGGTTTTTAGAATTCTCTATTTAGTAATAGTATTTGTTTCTATGGTTTTGCTTTCTCTCTTATAATATTCTTGGCCTAATGTAATTGTTAAGTGAGCCTGCAGTGATCTGCTTTATTTGTAGCTTTAGATTTTGATACCTTCTTTTAATGCTTTATTTGTGACGGTTGCACCCTTCGAAAGGATTCAAATGATCCTTGAACTTTGAACTTTTAAACATAGGCAATGATTTAGATCAAATAATAAAGTTTTTTTTTTCAGGATGAATGACTGCATATTAAAGAAAGAAAAAGAAAGGATGAGTGATTACATATTAAAGAATGGAAAAGAAACCTGTGACTGGTGCCCCATAATGAGTAAATGTATGATGAAGAACGAAAAAGTAAGCATTTTTCAAAATGAGAAAAAGACCTTACTGAAGAAACATATGATCGATTTGAACAAGCCAGCTGATATTGGCATTGATTTGAATGTTGAAGCCAATGACGAAGGAGAAATTTTAGAAGAAGAGAAGCTTCAACTTTTTTGTATCGAATTGTAGAAATTTTGGATCCCCATGGCATTTTTCTAAGAAATTAACTTGGTTTTATTATGATCCCCGATTTTTTATTTTGTTTTTCATTTTTACCTAAAAACGTTTTGTAATGTGATACTCTAATCTCTTTTGGGTAATTTATTTGCAAGCTTTTGGTAATTTACTTTATTATTTACTTTTCCGTTAAATAATGAGGGAAAAAATTGCTCTTCAGAGGCATCCATAACCTGCTTTCTTTATATTCAAGAAGTTGGGAACAATGGACAATCAAGTTATATAAAATTTACTTCATTTAAATATAATTCAATGCAAGAATTCCAGCATTGGATCATCATGATGGACCTTCTTCATCCTATATGCTTTCATATAACCAGCAATAATCTCGTCATTCCACTTAACAGTAGACATTGTTAAAAGTTTAGATAAAATAATATACATTTTCTTGAGTTGGCACTTGTTTTTTTCCTTAAACCGTGTGAAGGTAGGGCATTGGAAATGCAGAATGATACCTTATGTCTATAGAACTGTCAATTTCTTGTACACCACCAGTAACTTTCTTTCTGCTTGACCTAGTCATGTCATATTGTTTTGTTTGGGATAACACATGTGAATCAACACTGAATCAAAAAAATAGCTTAAATACAGACCTTATTCATGGACTGCTATGGAAACCCATCACCATCATGAGCAAAATTATAGTTTGTCTTGGACCCAAATATAGTTTTCTTAAGTTGAGGTATTTTGTATGGTCTATAGAATGAAAAAATTGCATTACAAGGACAAATTATCCCAAATTGATAAACTGAAGCAAAGGTTTCATAGTACTTAAAAACATGAGCTCTTCTTCAAAATAAAAGAAAAAAGGGAAGTAGTTTGCTTGATTGAAGCAAATTCAAACTAAGCACAGAAGGGTTGGTAAAACTTTGCAATTGGTGAAGTCAAGATTGGAAGATGAAACTGCAAGGAACTAGGTGGCTAATCTGCAAACAATATGAGATACTACCCATAACCTACAATAGAGATTTTAGACCATTCCTTGGAAGCCAGCTGAATCCAAGAGTACTACTTTGATATGATCAGGAGGAATGTCTTGGCTCTCCTTGCATTGTTGAAATTAAGATTCAAAACCACCATAAGACATCAAAGTTTTCAGACATAATATATAGATAGATTTACACTAATAGAATACAATCTCATTTCAACACTTGTTTGACAACTTGAAAATGATATTACCAAATGAGAAAAAAGAAAAAAGTGAAAAAAATGAAAGGCAGATAGATACATCAACAAGAAAGCAATAACAGTTGGATTCACTTGAAAGTCGAAATCATAACTTGAAATCTACAAATCATTATAACAGCTTCACATTATACATCAACAATCAAATGAAACTCTCTTGAAGCAACAATACTAGCATTTACAACCCTTGGAAGCTTCACAAAACCAAAATTTGTTTGCCAACAAAGAGAAAATTTTCTAATAAACTTGAATGTAAAGGAGAGTTAAGAAAGATAGCTAATCCAGTGTAAACAAAAGACAACATCAGGCTACAAACTGTAAATACAAATTTCAAAAGCTATCTCCTTCCAGATTCTATATAACCACCAGCTGCTATAGTTGCTCAACTGAATGCATTATCGTTCCTCGCATTTGTAGCCTGGCCATCTAGATTCTGACTATTATTGTTTGTTTGATTGCTTGCATGTAATTCATCCATGACCTTAACTTATCCATACGTAGCCCAACCAATAAAAAAAAAAGGAAGAAGAGGAAGAATAAACTCCAATAAACAGCAGTTGCAAAGTGCAACCTCAACTAAAATACTAAAATATTGAAGAACAAATGATGACAATAGTGAGAATATAAATTCACATAGTCAAATTTCCATATTCATAGGTTCAATATCAAGCTCTTTAAGTGATAAGACAAAAGTAGCAGCTCAAATCAAACCTATAACAATAACCAAGTTTCTCATTACTTGAGTTAAACAAACTTTAATTCTTCCTTAAAAATTCAAATTATAGATTTCCAAATTTTGCAGAGAGACCATAAACATGTCAGCACTGAACAACAGAAGCAAATGAATCTTTTCTTCTAAGTTTGTATACTGTTTTGGTATTACCAAAAAGTCAGATTCCATCTCAACAAACACTCTCTGCCACATAAACCAAAATACTGTAATTAGGAGGATAATCAAATCCACGAAAACGAGGTGTCTCAACATATTCAGACTTCATTATCTACCAATGGTACTTAGAATACAAAAGATCACACAAGGTGATATGAGAATATAAATTAGCCACAGAACCTAATGCCTTCCCTCTTATTCATTATACAAACCATTTACCTAAAACAATATGGGACAACTTATTTACAACCTTAATCAGCAAAATACTGTTCCCAAAACTACAAATTAGGCAATTTTTTCCTATCCATAGACCACTGACCTAGTGCCATGGGATGAGAAGAAAAAGTTTAAGAATGAGGAGATATATGTTCTCACCATATTTTATCATGCCATAAAAAGAAGATTTGAAAAAAAAAAATCCAAACTGACAACATTAAGATTCTCACCAAATGAAACAAAATCTTACTTGTGAAAGTCACTATTTCTCTTTACTGGTTCCTTAATTGTGAAAGGAAATACACCTATCTTTCCAGAGAATGTCTTATTCCCATTAGCATCAAATCTTGGTTGAGCCAAAGCAGCTAAGAACATGACCTTTGGAATAAAATTCTTACTCTTAGGCATTCGCAAAGGATCTGCTTCATTTTTAGAAGATAATAAGTTTCTTTCTTTTTTGACATGAAAAACCATTTCTCATCAATATAGACGACATTAAGCATGTCCATAAATTTCAGATGAATCTCCAAACTTTCCATTTCAAGCATTGAGATACAAAAGTTCATTCTAACTTTTTTATTTTCCTCATTCAAATATGGCTTTATGGCATTTGAGTGTCTCCATAATATACTCAAAGACAAACACCATGAGACGGAAGTTTTGTTCGTACCCAAAACATTAGCAAGAGATCGAATAGTTGTTTGTTGGTTTAAAGGTATCTCTTGAACACTATTAATATCAATTTCAATACTTTTATGCCCATAATTTTTTATCTTCCTATGAGAAACTTCAGCTAATTCACTAAATCCATTTTTTTTCCCTTTTTTCCAAATCCGTTGAACTATACGAATTTTTATAGAAAATAATAAAGTTACCTCTTTCGTTATGTCACATTTTAATTTCTCATTGATGCATCTCATCAATAAAGCTTCGTAGATACATCATCGACTGTCAATAGATAAAAACATTTGTTTAGATCTGACTTATTGTTGCAATTCATTACCCTGCCCTACAAATAAAGTAAGGAAGGAAAAACAAAAGAATATAAAATTAATAAATAAGATAATTGGAAGGTAATATAGAGGAAAGTATAAGTTTAAAGATACGATTTGTATGACCAAATTAATAGTACAAGTAAATTTAAGGATAAAGTACAGTAATATTGAGCTGCTGCAAAAGTTTGAGTATGTTTCCTCCTGAAGTGGAGATTAAAGAAAAGAATTCTTCTTGCACAAACACTGGAAAAAGATATTGTAGCTAGACAACACAGAAATACATGTGTAGAGTTTGCCATGGAAACCTACTGGTTTTAAATAAAATATCAACTAGGCCATAATAGGTAGCCTACTAAAGAAACAAATTCATTCATATGATGACCCTAATATTCCATATACAAGGATAGACAACTACAGTCAAGAAAGTAACAGATAAACCCAAAAAATTCTAGACAAGTAGACTTGACATATTTAACTCAAATAGAAAAAGCAGTCATCCTATCATTAGAAAAATAAATTGCTTATGAAAGTCTCCTAAATCCAAAAGTTAGTGCAAGTAGCAAAAGACAACTTTTTAAAGCACTCATATGCTTTGTTGCAATTTTTATATTGTTCCAGATAGAATACATTACTAGGGTATAATTCTATCCATGATCCGGTATGTGCTGAAAAAACATATGAAATAATTTAGTAATATCAACAAATTTGTCTAATTTACACAACTTCAAATGCGAAAATTTAGATTATAGTCAAAATCAATATATCATGTTACTTGTAATATGTTCCGCATATTAAGAAGGAGCACATAGAGAAACTAAATAAATCTAAAGTACACTACAAAGTTTAACTCAAACTGAAGAAAGCAAGCAAAGTCGTATCTGAACTTCAAATAAACAAATTGTTATGTCAATCTCTTAAATCTCACAGAGTTAGTGAAAGAAGCTAAATATCAATTTTAAAACTATATACAATGTTGTGCTGACCGTATTGACCTATATGGAATTCACCACCGGTGCATCGTTAAAGGAGTACAACTGTGATGGAGATCAAGGAGCATACATAACATGAGATAATTCGTGGAAGATCTCATATGAAGATGCTTATGGAATAAAAGAGTTTATGTACAAGAGCTTATATTTCAAATACAAGGTTGGAAGATCAAGAATGAAGAAAGACTTGTTGGAGATTGA
>JAOXNR010042584.1:0-19582 GCA_028571225.1 Parsonsia alboflavescens | reverse complement strand
ACCAATACCCCGATGAGTAGAGAGTAATCATAATCAAATAACAAAGTATAAGAGAAATCAACAACACAAGGATCAGTCATAAAGATCGACATCCTCAAACACACCAAATAATTTTATTAGAAGATGAAATGTTGCAACAAAGATTCCCGATTGCACCCATTTATAGGTACTAAATCTTTGGATCTTTACAATTCCTAATGATATGGTTTTCCTAATTTGAACCCGAAATATAATATCTTCCTAATTCAAGTCTAACTACATTGTTCTTATCAAATTAGATTTCAATCATATTTATTAATCCATTTAAAATACAATACAACCCAACATAAGGATTGACATCCTATTAAATCATGTTTCCATTATAAGAAAAGAAAAATTTTTTGTCATGCACATATGAAATGCTATTTATGTGAATCTTGAGTTCTTTATTCAACTACTACAACATACATATAAAATATCAATCTTGTGCCATACTTGATATAAATGCAGTTGCAAAACTTATGGTGGATGTGAAAATAAAGAAATTATATAGAAACTAAGGGAAAATAATGCAATAAGGGACTTACTTTTTTGTTCCATAATTGACAAGAGAATAAACAAGAGTTATGGAGAAACTACGGAAAATTAAAGACTTACTTTGTTGTTCCATAATTGACAAGGCGGGCAAGGAGAATCCCGATAGTCATGTTAAGTTGGAACAAAATGTTGAGACCTCCACGTATTTTAGTGGGTGCAATCTCAGACAAGAATAGAGGAACAACCTGAACATTAACTTTTTGGCATTACTACAATCACAATAGTATCTTTATAAATGTGGTATCATTTGAATAAAAATTACTCCTACCTTCCTAAAATATACTCCCTCCGTCCCTTTTTATAAGGTGTTAAAAGGGCTTAGAGTTGTCCCACTTTATAAGTCATTCTGCACACTTCTAGATATATTTTATGATAAACTTCCTATATTATCCTCAACCCTATTCACATATCTTGAATGATTTTGTTTACAACCCATTTACTCTTCACCTCTTTTTTAGACTTCCGTTTCTAGGACCTCTTTTCCAGACTACCGTTTCTCTCCCTCAATTATTTTGGATATCTATTTTTCATTTTCTCTTTGCCGTTTGCTTCAAGCTTCTCCAGTGTCTTTCTACTTTTGGGTGTCGAATTCTTCAAAAAAAACGTATTGTATGGCCGCCTATTTGGAGGGTCGGGGAATCGCAAGCGTCGGGAAGCGATTTGGTTTTTGTATGGCCTCCTGGTTGTTTTCTTTCTCCATCTCTCTCCCTTTAAACTTCAAAACCACCTTCTTTCATTCTCTCTCTCTTACACATTAGAACAAAAATTATTGGAACTTATCTACAAAATTTTTTTTTGAAACAAAAAAAAAGGGAAAAAAAAATTTTTTTTTTTTATGAACTTCCTGAAGAGAGATAAACTACAAATTGTTGGGGATGTTTTTCTCTCTATATGTTATTGAGTCTCTTCTCTAGGACGGTTTAATTTAAATTTGGTGAATTTTATGGTGCTCTTTGTCTTCTTCTTCTCCTTTTTAAGTTCTTTTGGATTTTTGGTATTGATTCTGGAGAGAATTACGGTAGTCAAATAATTTGTTTTTGAACTTTCCTTCGCCCTGTAGATCCTTTTGATCTTCTTAATTGGATTGTTAGCTGTGGAGGAGGAGGAGTTGATTTGATTTCATTAATGTGGACTTGTTGATTGTGATGTATGTATTTGATTAATGGAAGAAAGTCACACAGAAGATGAAGAGATGCCTTTAATGAAGGGAGAGATATTCTTGAATAATCATTTTTAAATTTCCAAACAGACCTAGAGGGATAATTTAGGAAAAAAAAAGTTTCCCTTAATTTTTAAAAAAAAACTGCAAGAGATAGAGAGTAAATTATAAGGAAATGTGAGTCTTTTTTATAGATTGACAAAGCTATTTGGATAAGAGCTTTTCAACTTTCAAAAACTAAGAAATGATTCAAAATTAAAGAAACTGCATTTGGTCAACTTTTGATCTGATCAAATTTTTAAATGTTGGGTAGCAGGGATTTGAAATATTGAAAACTAGCATAACCTCTTTTGAGGTTCAGGTTCACTTCTCTCCTTCAGGCCCCACCTCTCAGAAAACATATCCCAAGGTAACTCTTTCATTTTACTGGGTTTTTCTTTGCAATTATCTTCTTCCCAGTTCTTCTTTCCATCCCCGCCCCCTTCTCTTCTTAGTCTCTGAATAAGCACTCAGCACCACAATGGCCGAGGTCGACGTGAGCTATCACAGCCACGTTTCCAAGCCTGCTCGGGTCAAGAGAACTACCTGGCAAGGAAGCAGCTGCTGTCGAAAAGGCACGTGAAACTTCATTGGCGCTACCAAATGCTTGGGACATTAGAGGATATTGAGTTAAATATAAGCAGAGGAAGAGAAGGATTTCTTGAGGCCGTCAACCGTAGGATTTGGGATTTACTTAGGGTTTTAACGGGTGAGAATATCTATTTCAGTTTCATTTTTTCTTCTTTTTTTTAGGTTCAGTTAGAATGAGCATCGGAGAGGAGAAAGTTGGATTTACCCTTTAAAATACATCATGTACCGATCACATGACCTGCTTTGCTGTGGAATTGGTCAAAAAATGATGGTATGGACTATTTCAACGGGTTGTAAATTCATTTGAGATCGTTATGACTAAAAAAAACACTTGTAGAATCGTTTCATAGTTTGTTCTAAATTTGTAGGATCATATTAGCGAGAAACCCTTAATATATTTCAAGCTATATCAAGCCAAGCTCGAGCTTAGAAAACTTAACTCCATCAGCCGGAGCTCCATTTCTTTAAGTTAAATTTTACTTGATCGCACTTCTATTTTAGACGGAACATGTATGTCAAATTAATCCAACTCTTCTAATTTATCCAAATTAAGCTTGGTTTATAAAATATGCAAACAAATATATTTGTGTGGAACTTAATTAAGGGATTCAAAATTATATACCTGATTTGAGAAACCTATCCCACATCCAAGTAAAATCTCACCAAAATAAAGCGTGGCAAGATTCTGAGCAGTAGAGATAAAGATGACTCCAGCTATAGAGAAAAGGCCAGCAAACAACATAGTGAACCTACGGCCGAACCTTCTAACAGTGTAGGAAGCGATTAAAGCAGCAATTAGACCAGCAAAAACCCAGAACGATATGGAGAGTTGTAGTACTTGATCATGATATTTGCAGTAATTGCTGTTGATCATCTGGGTAGCTGCCTGTTCCTTATTCTTCATCCTCCAGTAAGCTGATGGGAAAAACTTTTCCACAAAAGACTCCATACTATTTACAACCCGGAATATGGAAAACTCGTAGCCAAACATGAGACCGCCGGTGGCAGCCAACGTACTAGAAATGACCAGGGTAGGGGTGATCTTTCCCTCAAACTCCATTGCTAGATCTCTACTGAATCCTCTGGCTGGCACGCATTGGATAGACTTAAATATATAAAAATTGACGTAACTGAGGGTTTGGAATTCAATGTTTAATTTTATGAAAAAGTTGACTACAAGAAAATAAGCTAGAGTCAATAGAAATATTTGCTACTCTCTCCGTCTTCTTTTTTTGTTTTTGTTTTTTTTTTCTCTTGTAAAGTTGCATCACTTTATTATTAAACAAAATAAGTAAAGTTATAACAAAAACTATCTAGATAGGGTCCGTAATATGTAATGACATCAAAGATTGCAACTCTAGACAAAATCATACTGATACATAAACTTAGATTGGCTGACAAAATAAAGCATTATGAGGATAAGCATTTCGTCAATGTGACACTGGGGAGACTGTCTCTCTTAATATTAAACTCCAAGAGAATTTTAAGGAACAGTGGCCCAAATCTTTTGGAAGATTGAAATAAATACATTCAGAAATTAAATAAAAACTAAGTTGGAAATTTGAAATTAAAAAATGATAATAAATGTAAAATAATTGTGAAATGAATCCATGAGATGGGAGGGAATTGCGGAAGCAACCCCACAAACGCCATCTACTTCGTTGACTAACGACCAATATGAATATGTGAAGAAAATTGGAATATTCCTTGAACGTAGAATATAAAAGTAAAATTATTTTTAAAAATAATTATATTAACTACTTTTTTTAATCTATCTAAAAAAAGAATGTGAATTATCTTTATGGAACGGACATAATAATAAATGTAAAATAATTGTGAAATGACTGAGATGGGAGGGGAGCGAAATGGAAACCACAAACGTATCTTTTTCATTGACTGACGACTATCGAAATTCCTTCAATTTTTTATTTTGAGGTAATTAATTAATTCTAATTCAAAATTAAGCAGTCTCTTTATTTTTTAATTTTATGTATTCTTTAAATTTTAAAATTACAGATCAGTTATGCCATTTTGTTAGCGTAAGAGGTGATAAACATAAGACCACAATTGAAAATTTTTAGATTTTTAAGAGTCAAAAATAATAATTATTATTATTTTTATTAGAGAAGTCACTACAAGAGAAAAGAGATTTCCTAGTGGGCATTTTCTGGTAGTTCAAAAAAACCATCATAAAATTATCTTTTGTGGCAAATTTTTCTCACTGTTTTGGTGGACATGGAGATTGTCATGAAAAAGGAAGTTTCGTGATAGATTTTTTCTGGAAGAATTAGAAACCTCCAGGATTTTTATTTTTTTTTTGGCGATTTGTTGGGAATTTTAAAAAATTAATTCTATATATTCCTTACTTTTTGAAATTACCTATCTGTTATGTGTGATTTTGTTAGCTTAAACATAAGGGCACCATTAAAATTTTTCAGTTTTTTAAGAGTGGCTTTATTATGATTATTAGCTCCGTCCATAATATAAGACGTTAGTCGACATTTCACATAGATTAAGAAACAATAAATATATGTTTGTTATGTCTAAAATATCATTTATCTCTCATATTTATAACTACAATTGTATTTCTTCACAATAAATGGAAGAAAATATTAAATGAATAGTAAGAGTAGACAAAAATATAATATGTATTGTAAACAATGAAACGACTTATATTATGGGACAAACAAAAAAGGATAAAACGAATTATATTTTGGGATGGTGGAAGTATTAAATAATAAAGAAATATCTAACTAACATTTTTCATACTTAATCCTTTCAAGAGACACCGAATGAGTAGAGTTACGTGCACAAAAGGATCATCATTAATTCCTGCATGATATATATTACATTCAATTCCAATAAAAATGTTCTTATGTTTGATTAATTAAAAAAAAAAAAAAAGGAACAATACGTTTTAAAATGGACCAGGTTTATTTGATATTGTGGTCCAAATATTTTATTGCAATCATTTATAATATTATTCTATTATTGGGGTTCATAGGTCTCGCGTTTGAATTCCAAAAAA
The DNA here is from genome assembly GCA_028571225.1 of Parsonsia alboflavescens. Lineage (NCBI taxonomy): Eukaryota > Viridiplantae > Streptophyta > Magnoliopsida > Gentianales > Apocynaceae > Parsonsia > Parsonsia alboflavescens. Next base: position 14,189 of record JAOXNR010042584.1, on the reverse strand, counting down.
ATGACTTGATTATAATTTTAAATGCAAATTGATCAGGCTAAATATTGGAGAATTTTTTAATATTCTACTCGTGGAAAATACGGTTTGAATTGAAAATTCCTATTAAGTTATTTTCCTGGTCTCTGTGGTACAGCTAATGCTGGGTTTGAATGAGTGTGAATCCTTATGTTGAAAAACACCTAAACATTTTATTAAGTTAAGTATTATGTCTTTTTCTTAGTATTAATTGCGAGGTAATTAAGTGATACAAAGGACACGGAACATTGAACTGTAATCCCGCAGTTATGCCAAGCTTCTCCTAAAGTAATGTTTGGGCCATTTGTTGGTCCAGTTTTATATCCTTGATATTCATCAAGATTTCTTTTTTTTAACGGTGTCCAGATCAAATTATGCGTATCTCGATATTTCATTAATTCATGAGGAGGTTGATGGGATTAAAATTCGAGATCCATAAACCACAATAATACAATAATATTATAAATGACTTTAATAGAATATTTGGACCAAAATATCAAATGAACTTGGTCCATTTTAAAATGTATTGTTCTTTTTGTTTTTCTTTTTTTTTTTCAGACACCTATGAACCACACTAATAGAATAATATTATAAATGACTATAATAGAATATTTGGACCACAATATGTAGTGAACTTATTTGACTTAGAAATCCTATTGTTTCAAATAAGACTTGGTGTGTAAATTATTATGGCATTGATTTCACTAAATCGCTGGAAGATCGGAACAAAATGTTGAGTCCTCCACCCATTCTAGTGGGTGCAATCTCCGATAAGAACAGAGGAACGATCTAAATATTAACTTTGTGACATCAGGATACTATATTTTGAAATGTGCTATCATTTCAATAAAAATTACTCCTACCTTCCTAAAATATAAGTTATAATTCAATATAATCGTTTTATAGAGGGACAAAGGTATTGGACCTATTTGGATAAGAGCTTTTCAACTTTCAAAAATTAAGAAATGATTCAAAATTAAAGAAACTGCATTTGGTCAACTTTTGACCTGATCTAATTTTTAAAAGTATGATTAAAAGTATTGTTTTCGTTCCGTGCGGCAATAGTTTGGATTCGTTTTAGCACTGTCATTGTTGTATTATTAAGATTATTACTACTCTCTCTATCCAGAATTGAATGTTCACAATTCTATTTTGAATTGTTAGAAAATGAATGTCTCATTTTATAAATTAGTTAAAGTTAAAATTTTTGTTGGGTTTTAAAATGAATTAAATCAACGAATTTTTTTTAAAATTTGTACAAGCCAAAATGAGACATTCAATTCTGGATGGAGATAGTATTATTTATTTATTATCATACTTTATATATTTTACTTAGTCAGAAAACTATTATTTTTATTATGTATTAATACTCACTATTTTTTTTCCTATTTTATTAAATATTTGATTACCTATTTCTTTTATACTCGAGCTTGATAAACTTTTGAAGGGGCCTTTAGGCTAAGGATATTTTGAATTAGAGGATTGGCTTAAATTTAGATAGTTAGAGGGTTTTTTTCTTTTCCCTTTTTTTTTTCTTTTTGTGTGTGTGATGTTGTAATTTTTTTTGGGAGTTGAATTATTTGAGTTGAGTATTTTGGGAGTTTAAGGAAGTTTCTTTGAAATCTATTTATTACTTGATAAAAGTGTTTTTATGTTAAATAACAAGCATGGTTGTATTTAAATGATCTTTTTTTTATAATTATGGTCATTTTTGAGTATTATGCAAATTATATACATGTAATGTATGTGAATATAAATGCTTGGCTTATGCTCTTATTTATTATTGTATAACACAGGAAATTAGTTCTCATGTCACCAATCTAATTGGTGGATAGGCTGGATTTGTGTGTATTGTTATGGCCCTCCTGGTTAGGAAAAAGTTAGAACGAATATCCGATATTAGTTCCTACTTTAAGATAATTTGAACCTATTTACAGATGTAAAGTTATGCACTAGAAATGAATTTTCCATTAGGTTGCCATCCCGAATATGTTTTGGAGTTATCGTACTAAATTGTTATTTTGAAAATTAAGAGACAAAATGTTCGCGTGTATACTATGTATACAGTTAAAAAATAATCTACCCTAACTAATGTGAAAGGTTTGAAATTGCTTACTGAGCTAATGTTTGCTCATTTTAGTTTATTATGCATGTTTTTGTAGGAACCTTTAGCTCGAGATGGTGTAGTGGATTTCTAATTTATCGTTTGGAATAATAAGCCTTTGTTTAGAAGTAGTTTTTGTTATTATGAGGGTTGACATTGTATTTTGATATTTACTTTCTTTTCGAATTAGGATTCTTTCACGATTCAATAAAGTTTTGGTTTGTAATCTTTTTTTTTTTTAAGGATAATATATTGAGAAATTGTTTTCTTTTTGGAAAGTTTTGCGTTCGTTTGTATCCTTGCGCATTAGGTTAGCCCGATACGAGGCGTTTTACTCCCGATCACAGGGTGTGATACCTAACCCTTTTTTCATAGAATTTGCCGAAGTTAAAATGGGACAACATTCGATCCTGCACAAAGGGAGTAAATGGAAACTAACCTTTAATGCCACTGCAATGACCAATTGAGGCCTATTTCTTCTCGTAAGAATATTTTTGAAAGGATGCTTCACTTGCTTAGCAATTCTACTAGCCTCTACAAGATCATTAAATTCTGATTCAATGTAATCCGTGTCTCGAATCTTTCTTAGCATTGCTTTTTCCTTCCTCTAAATAACCACATTCAATGAGACTAATAGGAGTTTCAACTATAAAAAAGACACTCAAGGTGACAAAGTATGCTGGAATTCCATTCAATCCAAATGACAACCTCCATCCCCATCCTCCTTTAATTCTGCTGTAAAACAACGAATGGAATTCAACTCAGCTAGGCATTAATGGTTTTAGAAGAGAATAAACAAGAAGATTTTTATCTTTGTGTTAACCAAAGTTTGAGCATGTCCAAATGAAATTCATTAATATTATCTAGGATTAGAAACTCACAAATGCAATACTCCAATGATATCTCCAGAATCTTAAAGCAATTTATCATATCAAAGTTCCACGTCTTCCTGTATACCCTTTTTTTCATATTTGTACTACATTTCCGGTAACACCAATATCCCAATGAATAGAGACTAACACATTTAATTAGAAGATGTGGAGTAAAATTATACTTCTCATAACATCTTAATTTAAGGTGTTAGGGAGAATTGCAAAAATCATAATCATAATCAAATAACAAAGTATAAGAGAAATCAACAATACAAGGATCAGTCATAAAGACCTACATCCTCAAACAAGCCAAAGAATTTTATTAGAGAATGAAATGTTGCAACAAAGATCCCCAATTGCATCTATTTATAGATACTAAATCTTTGGATCTTCACAATTCCTGGTGATATAATATCTTCCTAATTTGAACCAAAAATATAATATCTTCCTAATACAAGTCTAATTAGATTATCCTCATCTAATTAGATTCTAATCATATTTATAAATCAATTAAAAATACAATACAATCCAACATAAGGATTGACATCCTATTAAATCATGTTTCCATATAAGAAAAGAAAAAAAAAATTTCATGAATATGTGAAACACTATTTATGTGAATCTTGAGTTCTTTATTCAATTACAGCATACATATAAAATAGTAATCGTGTGCCATACTTGATATATATGCAATTAAAAAACTTATTGTGGATGTGAAATAATGAAATTATGGAGAATCTAAGGAAAAATAAAGCAACAAGGGACTTACTTTTCTGTTCCATAATTGACAATAGAATAAAGAAGAGTTATGGAGAAGCTAAGGAGAGTTAAAGACTTACATGTTGTTCCATAATTGACAAGGTTGGCAAGGAAAATGCCGTTAGATATGTCAAGTGGGAACAAAATATTGAGTCCTCCACGTATCCTAAGGGGTGCATTCTCAAACAAGAGCAGAGGAATGATATGAACATTACCATTTTTGGCATCACTACAATCACGATAGTATCTTTTTAAATGTGGTTTCATTTCCTAAAAAAATTACTCCTATCTTCCTAAAATATAAGTTATAAGGCAATATAAGTCGTTTTGTAGAGGGACAAAGGTATTGGACTTATTTGAATAAGAGCTTTTTAACTTTCAAAAACTAAGAAATGATTCAAAATTAAAGAAACTGCATTTGGTCAACTTTTCACCTGATCAAATTTTTAAATATTGGGTAGAATGGATTTGAAATATTGAAAACTAGCGGAACCTTTTTGAGTTTTTCTCTCCTTCAGGCCCCAAGTCTCAGAAAACATATCCCCACTATTCTCATCTGCTTTTCCATTCAATTTTTTTCCCCTTCTTCTTTGGGGCTGTTTTCACATTACCCAATTTGATGGGAAAGATTTCAATATTATCCAAATCTGTACAAAATTTCATAATTTTTCTAATTCTAAAACTAACTTTTCACTTTATAACCGTTTTGACTTTTTCCTTAAAAGAAACAAAAAAAAACTAACTTTTATTCACTTTTATCATATAGTTACTATATTGCCCTCAACATTCATAACAGTCCAACTACCTCTCTGCAACTGCTGTAAAACCGAATTGAAGACCATATCGATGAAGTTTCCTTGTTGAAAGTTGAACCTGAAAGGAACTCATCCTTCTTGTTGAAGAAAGAAAAGTCTGCACTTGGGTTTGGGAGAGGAGTTGGTTTTTTTCTTCACAATATCAAGCTCGCGTCTCATCTTTCAAATTATATAGTGGTTGTTCAGTTTTTTTTTTTTTTCGTTGTTATGGTGTTTGATGGTTGTGTTTTGATTTCTAAGTGGAGCTGGGTTGTTCTGGTCTGATGTTTTGTATTGTTTGTTTGGAGTAAGGAAGGAAAGAAAGGAAGTTGTTTGTGTTGAGTGTTTGAAGTAATGGCCGACCTTCGAATGATCTTTCCGACCTTCTAGTGGTCTATTCGACCTTCAAGCAAAGTTTATTTTCTTGGTTCAACCGACCTTCTAGTTGATTCTTTCGACCTTGGAAGGATTATATCGACCTTCAAAGGATTTAATCGACCTTCAGTTTTTTTTAAAAAAAGTTCAATAATACATCCATAAGGTCAATTAGACCTTCGAAGGGATTTTATCGACCTTCCATATGTTCACCTTGACCTTCAAGCATCTTTTTCTCATCCTTCTTTTTCTTTCAAAAACCATCCATAAGGTCAATTAGACCTTCTCTGCTTTCTTTTTTTAATCAAGATATTTCTCCCCTTTTGCTTTCTATTATTGGTTGTATATTTTCCTGAATATATTTTTCTCTGGATTGGTGTAAAATGGCTTTAAGCAGAATTATTCTTCACGATGGTTCTCTAGGTGGAAGGGCAAGTCCGATAGTCATACAAAACTACATCAATTATGAAGATTTTAAGAGAACTATGACAGACTGCATGAAGATTGATTTAAACCCATTCGATGTACAAATCTCATTTGGATCCACATTATGCGATGGAAGTATCAAATTATTGGAAATTGAAGATGAATATGGGGTCATGTTTTTTATTTGGGAAGCTGATCCTAAAATGGCGGTCATTAACAAAATTTGAAGATTACATCAGTGCGATGGTGAATATACAATGGATGATTTTGTTAAAGCATACGGAAGAAATCCGGATGGGACATTCCAACCTGTAAACGATAAACCTGGGCCATCCAAAAATATTCACATTGTTGATGTTGATGTTGATGATGATGATTATGAATAAGAACATATCCACAGTGTTGATGATGATGTCCCTGTGAACTTCGACAATGGGGCCGAACATATAGTTCCTGTTGAGCAATTTATACTGGACCCTTCCACTCAATTCACAGACATGGACTAGGGTGATGAAGCAGAGGTGCATTATTCCAAAAATGAAACCATTCCACTTGTGGGTGAGATAGGGAAGGATTCAATTTTTAATAGTAAGGATGAATTGACAACAGCAATCGGTCAATATGCACTTGAGAATCGATTTTCCTATCACATGGTACATTTGGATAAGGCAAGATTCAAGGCACGAAGCACAAATCCAAAAGATTGCACCTTCATGACACATGCACAATATAGAGCTGGATGCCTGATATGGGTGATTTACAAGTTTGTCCCAAGTCACATTTGTATTCAAACTATGCAGCAACTCCAAAACAGGGATGTAAATGCATCAACAATCGGTCGTTTGTATGTTGGTAAAATCATTGGTGTGAATCACAACTCCAAAAATGTGATTCAAGACATACGGGAGAATTATGGTATGAAGCCAGGATAAACCAAAGCGAGATTTTTGCAGCGTGCAAAGGTCGTAGCTTATGGAACTCCAGACGACTCACTTAAACAGCTTCCATCATACTTCTACCTCTTAGAACGTACAATCCCTGGCTCAGTGACCAGCATAACTTGGTCCTTCGATCGAAGGTTTCAAGTACATGAGACCCGTCATTATCCTAGATGCAACACACTTGAAAGGTGCAAACCTGAGCAAAATTTACGCAGCTATTTGTGCGAATGGAAAATGACAAACTTTGCCCTTAGCATTTGGTTTCGGTGAAAAGGAGGGCAATGATTCATGGGAGTGGTTCTTAAGAAGACTAAGAACTGCATATGGATCGCCCGATGATTTGGTAATTGTATCAGATCAACACAAAGGCAAACTACACACAGTGAGAAAAATGTATCCCGAGGTTCCACATGCCTTTTGTTTTCTACATTTAAAGGAAAACTTAAGGACAAAGTGTAAACATCCTTGTGTTGCAGTGACTTTCAAAAGTGTTGCAAATGCATATGATAAGCACGTATGTGACCACCACTTTAGGCAGATTCAACATATACACCCCAGAGTTCATCAATGGTTAGAAGTCGAGGTTGGGTGATCAGGTTGGTCACGTGCATACTGTCCGAAGAATCGATACAACCAAATGAAAAGCAATCTTGTGGAGTCCTTCAATGAAAAGAAAGAAAGCTAGGAGATTGCCGATTACATTTACTCATGATTTTTATAGGAGTATGTGTCAGAGTTGGATCAATAAACACCGAGAAGGAGCCACTACAATGCCTGATATTATTACCAAAAGTGTTGTGAAATGGATTGAGAAGGAAGCTGTGAAGGTTGACCAACCAAGGCTGCATACTATACCCATTCGAGCAAGGGAGGAGTTTGTCGTCGATAATCCCTCACGAGAAGCAAATGCTATTGTGGATATGATTCTAAGGACTGTGGATGCCGGAGATGGGAACTAGAAGGAATTCCATGTAAACAGGCCATTGTTTTCACCAGGTATGAAAAAATCTTTGTACAATCTAAACAGACATTCAGAAGGGAAATTGACCTCCTTAGTTTATATATTCTTCCCATTGTTTAGAAAATAGATTTAAAATCATAACTCCAATTTGTTTTTTCTGATCATTAAATTCATTAGAGGGAAATTGGGGCTCAGTACTATTCTTTATGCTGTGGAAATTCATTTGAGAAGGAAATATTTAAAAAGGCATATGCACCTTCGACACAACCTGTTCCGTTGTCCTCTAGTTTGAATAGAATGGCAGGTTTGGAAGATGTGGTTGTCAATGCATCGTTTGCAAGAAGGGAGGTAGGAAGACCACAAGAAGGTCTGTCCCTCTCTCGGAGTGAACAATTTCGACGGAAGAAAGCTTGCAAGATATGCAAAAGAAAAGGACATGATTGTCAAAATTGTCCGAACACAGCCACAGAAGCCCGACCACTAGAAGTACAAGTTCCATTATCGAGTGATTATGCTGTAGAAGGGCACCCATCTTATAGGAGGTCTACCCTATAATCTCGAGTGTCTGGACAAACATTTGAGGAGACAATTTGAAATGGGAGTGTTTGTTAATGTTCAAGTAAGTGTCGTCGATGAGATTGTGGACGTTCTTGAAGGAAATGTTGGTGTTGAGCCGATTAATGATTTGTAAAGGATTTTCATATTCTTCCTAATTTGCAATATTTTCATGATTTTTTATTTTTGTTGGCCATATTTCTTCTTCTTCTTCTGCAGCCATGAATTGGGAATAAACAATTAGGATAAACAACTGGAGAGGTGAGAATTGAGTTTAGAAATGGGAAACTGTCTTTTCTTCTTTGAAATTGTAGAAGGTCAGGATGACCTTGTGAAAGGTCGGATCACCTTGTGGAAGGTCAGGATTATCTTTTGAAGGTCGGTATTAACTTCCGAAAGTCAAAGAAAGACTTTTCAAAGGTGGTGTTCGCCAAGTCCTTGCATCGACCTCCGGAGGATAATACCGACCTTAAAATAATTATACCGACATTCGGAATACAATCCCAACCTTCCACCATTTCAAACAGTCAAAAAGCTTTTTCAAATCTCCAAACTCATATCTCACCTCTCCAGTTGTTTAGGTAGCTATTTTGCATCCGAGGCATGTTAATGTCACTGTCAAACTAGATTCCAATATATGTCACTGTCACTGTCCTATTTTCATGACTTGTAAGTATCTTCATATTCTATTCTTTTTATATGACATCATTCATGACTTGTAATTATTTTCCATATTATTTTATTAATTAATCATCACTTGTAGTTTTTTCCATATTATTTTTAATTACACAATATAAATAAAACAAGTAATATTTCATTTGCATAATTTACACGCTATCCTAAATATATACATGATGTAAAACAAAAAACACTGGGATAGAAAACTACGTGCTGCTGCTATAATCAAGCATGATCAGTGCCATCTTGTCCCCGATGCGTTGGGATGCATCTAGAATATCCCCCAGTGATGGCATCGTCCCCCCCAACATACCCTCTCAACAACTGCGTCATGTAATATGCAATGTACGCCCCATAACTAGTCGAATCAGGTTGTCTCGGGAGGGTTTTAATGCCCTAAACTCAGGTCCGAACTTGGGTGGTGGAGCAGTAGCAACTCCCATCTCAACATCCTACAAACCGAATTCATCCGCTCTATCCTTCGTGCCTTCACCACTTTATCCTGTGCTGGTCTCAGATCATATAGAGTGACCTTCGCCTTCTTAGACGAGATCTGTAGGAGTACCCAATGACTCTTGTAGCAACATGGCATCAACACCTACAAATACATCGGGAAATATTAAATTATTTAAAAATGAAATGAAACTTTAAAAAAAAATTAAAAAATAGTAAATGTTTTTGTTACTTCATCGACCCCACCAGGCGACCTCATCTCCATCTCCAACTCCATTCACCCAACAGATGAAACCATCGTCGAACTTGTGGGTCTCTAGCTTCTCGAGAGCGGATGTAGAAACGAAAGCAGAATGAAGCATACTCTGCAAATTGAGAAATATTTAAATGATACTAAATGAACAAAAATACTTTATACACTTGATAAAAATCAAACAAAATATTTACGTAGAGATAAGGCGGGACAATGGCAAACCTCCCAGCATAGGGTAGGCAGCCAGGTGCACTGTAGCTGCCAGTCGAATCCCTCTAATGGACTAATCAACATAAGGGTCCTCTAGCTCCTGAGTGCAATCTCGAACGTCTCTCAAAAAGTTCCCATCAAAGGATTGGAATCCCTCTGTCGAGCAACTGCCACAAAAAAAAAAAGAAAACACAAATATTAGAAAATATAAATAATTACTCCCACATAGTACTTGACACGATAACTTAATTATGAAGAGAAAGCTAAATTGTATTAACAGAATGCAAGTAAATACCTCTCTGATTCCCCCGAAGAGTAGAAACTATCCAAGTGACTCTAGGTACAGGGACTGTCCACTCCAAGAAACACGGAGCCCTCCCCTGGCACCCCTGCCGGAAATGCCTCTCTTTATTTGTTCTGGGCTTCTTTTTGGGACCCCCAAGCTCTATATGATGAGAGGGGTCCATGAACGGAGACATGACGCTTGCAGCCGGAGCTTGGTTCGAACAGCCTGTCCTCCCTCATGAAATAAATTAAAATCCAATTATTAGAATGTAAATAAATTAAATTAAAGACACTTGGAAAAAGACATTTAAAATAAAGAATTATTGGAATATCAAGGACTCAAACAATTTTCTTTTTGGTCATTTTGGTCCCTAAAATATTTTTTTAACCTATCAAGGACAAATATGGAAGGGTATTTCCGTGTTTTCACTGTTCACTAAAGCATAAAAAAAAATTTGCACTGTTCATCTTCTCCAATCTTCGCTGGGAAAAAAATATATTAAAAAAAATGAAGTCCTTCTATGTGTCTTTCCTTCTAACACGAACAAAAGATTCCAATGCCCAACAAATCCAAAGAGTCAAAATATCCCAGATGTTAACCAACAACAAAGCCAGATAAAATGAAAATAAGGGAGCAAGTATGTCTTAAAGAAAGCAGCCAGTAATGAAGACCAAAATTTCCCAAAGACGGTGAAGGCAACAAACTAATAATGAAATGAACAATGAACAGTGAACGTTTTAATGTCTTAAATTTTTTTTTTTTTTTAGCCTCGGTGAACAGTATAATGACAGAATAAACTAACTAACAATGAAAATTGATAGGCCAATAATTCTTAAAATAAAATAGGATGCCTTAACTTACCAATTTTTCCTAATTTAAACTAAATATGAGACACTCAACAATTGGGCTTTTCTCTAAAATGGTTCCACATGTTTAGGTCAACACATTGTTGGATCACTTATGTCTTTTTTTCAGCTATTAAGGTCCCATGTCAATTTACGGGTAGCCATTAAGGTCCACACAACCCAATTCCGGCCATTTTCATGTCGGCGCTGGTCACATGACAAATTTATGAGAAATTTTTAAGGGTAAAATTGTTCTTACACTTTAATCGTAAAATTAAAAATAATAATAATAAATTAAAAAAATTACCATGGTAAAGGTTGTCCGAATGTTCCTTAACTTTGATTCCCAAAATTATGGCTATCAAAAACATTTGCAGACCATGACAAGAACATTTGCAGGCCAGCTTCCGGCAGGAGTTTTCTTGGACCGAGTTTGTCCACGAAGCAGATTGACATTAAGTTAAATACAACAAAAACAGCTCCAATCATAACAGATAAGTATAAATCTGCATGACTTCCAAATCCTATTGTTTCAAATAAGAGTGATGTGTAAATTGCTATAGCATAGGTTCCATTAAGTTGTCGGAATATCTGCAGTCAATAATTTAAAGAAAAGAACATCATCAGCATCTAGGAAATGGGATTGAATTCGAAAAATGTTTGCATTAATTTACTCTCTCTGTCCAAAATTTTTTGTGACCTTAGGATTGAACATTTCATTTCTGACATTAGTTAAAATTTTATTAAAATTTGATCAAGTCAAGATAGGATATTTAATTCCAGACAGAAGGAGTAAATGAAAACCCTGCCTGTAATGCCACTGCAATAACTAATTGAGGTCTGTTTCTTCTCATGAGAAGATTTCTAAAATAATGTTTCACTTCCTTAGCAATGCTACTAGCTTCAACAAGTTCTTGATATTTTGTTTCATTAATGTTATCAATGCCTCGAACCTTTATCAAAACTGCTTTTCCTTCTTCTAAATAACCACATTCAATGAGACTAATAGGAGTTTCAACTACGAAGAGGGCATCCAATATGAAAATTCTTGATGGTATTCCAACTAATCCCATTGATAATCTCCATCTCCATTGATGCAAGTCTAAAAGCACTAGTAGAAATCAAGTGACCCGTTGGCTAGGTGATTGGAAACAGCCCAATGGTCAAAACACATCGCTTTGCCATGGACTGAGGCAGGCCATCCAGGATAGTTTTGTTGGACTTTTGGGCTTTTTATGTTTTAGGGGTATTTTGGTAATTTCATTGTTTTTTTGTTCAGTTAGGGATTAGGTTATATTTTGCTAGTTGTTTTCGGATTGGTAGGTTGAGTTTTGAATTAATTTTTGACTTTTGTTCGCATTACAAAAAATTAGATAGTTCTCGCAAATTCCTATATTTTCTTCTGTTTAGTCTATTTTTCGCAATCTATTTTTGCATCATCCATCCTCCATTGATTTTTTAATTGTACAAGGAAATGAAATCTCAATCAGAAATTATGCAATAAACAAGAGTTATATAGATATGGAATAAGGAAATTATGGAGAAACTATGAAAAAATAAAGGACGAAAGGACTTACTTTGTTGCTTGGTAGTTGACGAGGTTGGCATGCAAAACACCGATACTTCTGTTGAGCCAAAAAAAATGATGAATCCACCTTGTATTCTAGCAGGTGCGATGTCCGATAAGAACAAAGGAACTTGTTGAATATTAACTTTTGGCATCACTACAATAAAGATAGCATACTTTTAAAGGTTGAATCATTTCAATAAAAAATTACCCCCCTCCCCCCAATGCAAAATATAAATCATTTTAGGGTATTTTAAACATAACATATACTCCATCGGATTCATAATATAGGTCGATTTAGACTTTTACACAAACCTTAATGATACAGGAAACTTTACATTGACTTAGTCAAAATACCTATACAACCCTTATAAGACAAACTACATAGGAAACTCGAGTAAAAGTACCCTAAGGGATAGATTGAAAAAGTAGCAATAAATACTCATCCAGAGTAATTGGATGTCTAAGGACCTAAACTTTGGTTACGTTCTGGTCCTTAATCTTTTTTTTTTTTTGTCATTTGGTCCTCAAACAAATTACTATAGGACAACTTTGTTGTTCAAATCCTATTCTTTAGAAGAAAAAGAAAAGAAAAAAAAAGCAATCGGAAAGTTCTTTTTTTTTTGGAAGAAACCGTCAAAGGATCGGAGGTGGGGTTAGGGCAGACCCCTACCTGTTTATTGATTTAAAATCGAGAAACAATCAGAAAGTTCAGACAACAACTTCTTCACCAAATTAACATGGAAAAATTTAATACTACATTATTCAATTTGTCAAAAATGGGTATAAGTTGAAATTCTGCTGAGCTAAATTCATGTTTCTGGCCCAACTAAATTCCTTTTCTTGCCAAGTCAAAAAATGAAATTTAGTTCAATAGGATTTCAGTTAACATTTGTTTCTGACCAATTGAATGGCATAGTACTGAATTTGCCCCAATTAATTTGGTCAGGTGGTTGTTGACTTGGTGTTTTCCAAAAATACGATTAGAAGGACCAAGTTGTTCAATGATAATTTGTTTGAGGATCAACACAGCCAAAAAAAATGATAAGGATCAAAGTGTAAAACTGACCAAAGATTAGGTTCTTAAATGTCAAATTATTTTACTCATCAAATCTTGTAAAGCCACTGACATTATGAAAGGTTAAAGTGATATATCATTTTATATTGGATTTATTATGTATTTTTGGTCTTTAATTGTGTTTAAATTTGATAATAAAATATGTTTTTAATGGAAAAAATCACTTATTCTCATGTTTGGTTTTGTAGGGATAAAAGATTCAAATATAGTCAAAGAATACAAAAAAAAAATGTGAAAAAATTTGGCAATTTCTATTCTAGAAGAAAAATTTTCTACAAGCAAATATGGAAGATGAGTTAAAGGAGGAGTTTTTATTTGAAAAAGTAGATAAGATCCCCAAATCATTAGAATATATTTGAGAATTTCTTTTGAAAGATTACTTTTTATTTCTTACTCCTATTTGAATTCATATTGTTGTCAACTAGTCCTTAAAAACAAGCTGGTTTTTGGAGATCAAATTCTAGGATTTCTGTTTTCTATCTTTTATCTTAGGATTTTATTTTAGATCCAACACTGTTTTATTTCATAGATATTTATTGTTAAATCTTTTGTGGCTAAGGTTTTCTGTGAAGGCTGAAACTTTTATGAATTTTATGGTTAATTGATTTTTGTTTATTCAAATCTTGAATCTTCTTTTTATTTTTATTACTTCCTTTTAATGCTTATGATTATCTGGTCAATAATTTTATGGGTTTTAATTTAGGGAATTCCGTAGAGTTTTATGCGATTTAAATAGTAAAAATCATTTAGACATATGATTGATTTACTTATTAGGATTAGGAAGTTTTCACTAAGGAATTAGATCTAATCTATATTCTAGAATTCTACTATAAACAAATTCAGAAAATAACATGAAGCGTGTTAAACATGAAAGGAGTAGGTTAAATCAAGCGTATCTCAATTCATTCTTATCATTGATTGTTTCTGTCATAAATTCCTATCTTATTTTATTTATTTTAATTAGACAAGATCACTCTTATTTTTAGATCTAAGTTGAATATAAAGAAGAATAATGTA
>JAOXNR010042563.1:0-19582 GCA_028571225.1 Parsonsia alboflavescens | reverse complement strand
TATTTATAGGCTCAGCCCCAAACATGATTAGGGACTTAATTAGGCCTCTTAAGCTAGCTTAAAACATAAAGATAGCAGCTAACAATAAGTGAAAAAGTTCAACTAAAGTCAAGATAACTAAGGCTGTAAAATAGAGGACCAAAACCGAAAATTTCTGGTAGTTTTCACCAATCTGTCTAGCTCATGTAGCCACACTTCCGAGGCTTCAAATGGCTTGATTTCTTACTTAATCACTCCTTCTTGATGTCCTCTATCATCCATATGTTGAACTCTTTCCTTGGTTGAGCCTCCATTGATGGTTGTGCTTCAAGCAAAGTTACAAAGTCTAGCATGGTCTGAAAACATTTGCTGAAAGTTTCATCCTTGTTCATTCAATTTCCAACCTTGCAGTGTCTTCATACTTGAATAGATTACAAGGTTCCTCAACTTGACAATCATCTTCAAGCATATCTTCTTCAATCTCGCCAAGAACTTCAAGTTGTTCTTCATGGTCTAACTTCAATACCAACCTTGATGCTTATACTTGAAATATTGATCTTTGTACAAGAACTCCTAATCATTATTAAGATCATCTTCAATCTCCAACAAGTCTTTCTTCATTCTTGATCTTCCAACCTTGTATTTGAAATGCAAACTCTTGTACATAAACTCCTTCATTCCATAAGAATCTTCATATGAGATCTTCCATGAATTATCCCATGCTATGTATGCTCCTTGATCTCCATCATCACTCCCTTCGGGCTGATCAGCATAATTCCCGCAATTGAATTCTCTTTCTCCGTGGAACCGTCCGTATACATGGTCCAGATACTGTCTTCACAGGGGATGGTGAGCTCCAGTGGTGCTCTGGTACACTTTTCTATGAAGTCTGAGATAGCTTGAGCTTTGATGGCCTTCCTTGGCTTGTTTTGATAAACTGAGAGCTCAAGGGACAACTTCATCGTTTTGCTTGATAGTTCAGGCTTTGCCAAAGCTTACTTCAGTGGTATGTTGGTTAAGACTCTTAAGGGGTAAGCTTCAAAATACGGCTTTAGTTTCCTTGAAGTAATACTAATGAGGTACAAGAACTTCTCGAGGTCTGAATGTCTAGTTTCTAGACCTCAGAGCAAATGACTTACATAGTAGACAGGGAACTGCTGACCTGACCTTTCTACTAATAGGACTGAACTGACTGCCTTCTCAATCGCAGTTAGGTACATGCATATTTCCTCACTTGTCCTCAGAGAGATAAGCTGAGTGGGCTTTGCTAAGAAGTCCTTCAGTCTTAAAAAAGCAGTTTGACAGTCTTCAATCCACTGGAAATCCTTCGGCTTCTTTATGGCTTCATAGAATTTCTCCGTTTTGTTCGCAATTTTGCTAATGAAGCTCCCCAATGCCGCCTTCTTCTTGCCAGGTTCTGTACCTCTTTGAGGTTTCTGGGAGTTTCCATATCCAGTAGGGCTTTGATGTTGTCTGGGTTGGCATCAATGCCTCTCTCTAAGATCATGAAACCGAATAATTTGCCTACTAAAACTCCGAAGGTACATTTCTTCGGATTAAGCTTCATGTGAGCAGTTTTCAAGGTCTGAAAAGTTTGCCTGATGTCCTCGATGAAATCTTCTAAGGTCTTGGACTTGATCACTATATCATCATAGACCTCAATGTTCCGCCCGAGCTGCTTCTCAAAAACCTTATGCATTGCTCGCTAGAATTCAGCTCCTACTTTTTTCAGGCCAAAGGGCATCTTGGCATAGCAATAGGCCCCGACCTTTGTGATGAAGGAGGTTTTCTCTATATCCTCAATGGCCATTGTTATTTGCTGGTATCCCATGTAAGCATTCAGAAAGCATAGCCACTGGTACCCGACTGTTGAGTCCACCATCAAGTCTATGCTAAGAAGGGGGTAGGAGTCCTTCTGGTAGTACTTGTTGAGTGTGGTGAAGTCTACACACATCCTCCACATCCCTTCCTTCTTCGGGACTACAACTGGGTTGGCCAGCCATTCGAGGTATGCCACTTATTTCAGAATTCTAGCGTCGAGAAGAGCTTGGACTTCTCGAGCTATGACCTCGTTGTGCTTGAGGCCAAAAGTTCTCTTCTTTTGTTTCATCGGTTTGACTCTCGGCTTGAGCCCAACCCAGTGTTCAGCAATTGCATGGTCGACCCCTTCAACGTCGTCGGGCTACCAGGCAAAGACCTTCAATTTTTCTTTATGGGAGTCTACTAGTTTTCCTTTGATTTTCGGAGGTAAAAGCTCTCCAATCTTGATCCCCTTCTCAGGGAATTTGGGGTTGAGGAAAACTTTCTCTCCTTTTCCCGAAGCCTGGATTCGAAGGTGGTCGTCGTCCTTTAGGAGGTCAATACATTCCTCCTACATGACCTCTAACGTGCTTTCTTCATTACCTTCAGCTAGGTAACATTCAGCTGCGGCTTGTCTATCGCCTTCAAGGACAATCTAGATGTCTCCAACCTGGATTCTCATGTTGTAATTGAGCAGGGAGATTTCAGCTCTCAGGTCCATGACCTCCCTTCGTCCAAGGATGATGTTGTAATTTCTAGGGGCATCCACAACCATCCAGTCCATCATCTCGGTGATTTCCTGGTCGCCCACCCGAACCGTGGTTGGGACCTGCAGGATTCCATCAGAATAAGTTGTGCTGCTGTTGAAACTGGTCGAAGCCATGTCTAACTGCGTCAGCTCGTTGTTGTCAATTCCTATCTTATTAAATGCTTTGTGGTACAAGATATTAACAGCACTTCCCATGTCCACCAGAATTTTTCTCATTAGAAAGTCACCATTCTGGAATGACACTATCAGGGTTTCTGAATTTCCCGCTTTTGCTCGCTTGGAATTCCTTTCGATGACATTTATCTCGCCAACTAGAAGTCTCAAATTTTGAGAGGCTGCTGGTGGCAAATTTGCAGGCCTGCGTTCTTGGCCAAAAACTCTTGCAGGTGGCCCTCCTTTATCAGTCTTTCAATCTCACGTTTGAGGTCGAAACATTCCTCCGTGAGATGGCCATGAGCCTTATGGCAATGGTAGAATTTTGCTGGATCTCTTTTGGCCACAGGACTCTTGAGAGGCTAGGTGGCTTCAAGAGACCTCTTTTCTCCATAACCACCATGATTTCTGCTCGTGACATCTTGAATGGAGTGGTCACGAGGTCGTGAAAGGTTTTTCTCCTCTTTTCTAAGGTCCCTCATTTGGGGTGAGGGTCTTTCCTATCAGATATCCTCTGTTGTCTTTTTCTATGGTTGAGGTAAAGCTTGGGATTTTCTTCTGGATCGCTGTTTCCTCAACCTTGATAAGATTTTCTAGGAGCATCTGCAACTCCTTTATTGTCTTTACTGGCTCCTCGGCCAGTCTAAGTTCTACGTACCCCCTTTGCAACCCTTGCTTGAAGGCAGTGATATAGATGGCATCATTTTTCTACTCTATCTCCATTGTTTCATCGTTGAAAACACTATAATAGCTTCGGGTGCTCTCATTGACCTTCTATTTTATGAGGAAGAGGTCGTTGATATCTTTCTTGCACCTCGTGCTGCTTTGGTAGTTCTTTAGAAACAGCTTCTTCAATTGTGTCCAGCTTGAGATACTTGCCTTAGGAATGCCTTTGAACCAAGACTGGGCTTTTTTGGGTTGTTTGTACATCTCCATGTACGAGACTTATTCATCAAAGTGTTGCAGATTTTCCCCAGTACCATCGTATTTTTCTCTAGTTGTGGAGCTTTGAAGCCTGATGGCATCCTTGCTATTCGGATGCTATGGACAACTGGCATAGGCTTGGTAAGGTCCACTGTGCTCTGTAGTTCCATATTGCTAGGGGGAGTTGCTCTCCTTAATGGATTAGGGGCTACCCCTCGAGCATTTTCGCCTATCATTTCGATCAAGCTACGACAAGGTGGCATCCTTGCTCCGAGAGGAGTTCGTAGCAAGCTCCCCTACTCTCTTCAGAGTCTGTATTCTGCTAATGCCTCCCTGAGATGGCTGCTCGATTAAGCCTGTCTCTCAGGTAGTACCCCTTTTCATGGTTGAGGGTTTTTCTAAGGTCGATTATAGGTTGAGTTCTTCCTCTCTATGACCTCTCTTCTACTTGACCTGCTTCCTGACCTACCTCGTTGCGAAGGGGGTTGGTCCTTGCCTCTAAAGGCTGAAGCTGACTCGGTTGGGTGCACCTAGTCGGGCCTTTAGGTGGCTGTGAATCCTGCTGGGACGGCTCTGGAGTGCATCCAGTGGATACATAATTTGGTCTACTGGAAACTCTTTCTAGGGTTGCCACCATTCGTTCCAGGAGAGATGTTGAAACAGACATCCATGTTCTCCCAGATCTCTATGGTCTGGAATCATTGCTATTGACAACAGGACCAGGTTGTCCCCATTGCGACCTTTCTTACACAGGTAGAGGGTTGACCCGGATCCTTTGGGATGGACCAGTCGGTGCCGGCTCTTGGTGATCCTGCTGTGTGCTAGGTAGTGGATTATTATTGTGCGTTTTTGGTTAAGTAGTAAAAAGAGAAGGTCAGTTACCTCCTGGATTTCTGCTCTATATTACGTAACTGTAGACCATTAGAATAAATATAGGATTCTGTTGAGTCCCTCTAATTGCTTCTAGAATCATGGAGTTTCCCTAGGACTAGAGATCTTGCCATTTACATCTCTGTTGAGAGCTATGAGCTTGCTAACCAACCTTTAGACCAACTTCACGACCTCCCCATGGATGTTGAATGTCTCGAACATCTCTTCTAGTGAGGTCATGCCGAGTAATCCATGGCTCATGGGAGTGATTAGGAGTCGCGCATCGTTGGTCGTGGTATGGAAGATGTATGAGACAAGTTGGAAGTTACAAGGTCGTGGGCCGAGCTCTGGTTGTACCTCTCTCGAGCTCATTCAAGAGGTCAGTAACCTCTAGGTTGATGACCTGGGAGGTCGGTGATAGCAGGTCACTGCCCACATTTCCTCATTGACTTAGTAAGTCTGACTTTTAGGTATTGAAGGCATGGGGCCTTTGGCCCATTTGGGTTGACTTATCCAGGTTATACCAGTTTTACCCATCAATAATAAATATATTATATTATATTATATATCAATAAATTATTATTATATATATTAAAAGCTCTTTTTGGCTCGCGAGCCTAAATAAACTAATACATAAGGGTTCGGCTCGACTTCTTTAATAAGAGAGCCGAGTGCCGAGCCCGAGCTAGTTTAAGATGAGCCAAATTCGAGCTTTTACCGAGCCGAGCCTGAACAGTTTTCGAATAGTCTCGTCTCATTTACACGCCTAGTTGGGATACCTTGCCATGCATGTCTCTGGTCGACAACTACAAGCTCTCTAGTGACCTTTAGATGAACTGTCCATGAATGCCAAAGGTCTCGACTATCTCTCTTTAGAAGGTTGCGATGAGGGATAATAGATTCACGGAGTGTGCTAGGAGTTGCAGACGTTTAGTCGTGGCACGGAAGATGTATCAGATGGATTGGAGCTCACCGAGTCGAAGGTCGTGGTCTGGTATGACCTCTCGTAAGCTCACTTTAAGGTTGGTGACCTGGGAGGTCGGTGGATAGAGTTGGCTACCCACCTTTCCTCTTGACTCATGAGTCTGACTTTTATTTATTCGGGTCGGGGCTTAAGCCCATTTGGGTTGGTTTATCCTGATCGTGCCCATTTCTCCCATCACTTGCATGTGGGATACAAGTGTTTGTACATAGCCTCATTGGTTAGCATCTTTGCATAACTATCATTCGCCCTCACCTCAAAAGGATTCGTCCTTCAATCTCCAAGTTCAACATAGAGAAGAAAATTGTCACTATCATGGATTAAAAGATGAATATGAATCTTACCATGTGAATCCAAGCTCTAAAGAACTAGGCATTGGTCATCCCTTTTTCGAGAAAATGTCATGAAGATGCCTTACTCTTTGTTCCATAAAAGGTTAGGCCATTCTATAGTGGAAATGAAAATCCTTCCACCTATAATGAACTCATGAACAAGAGCAATATAGCCAAGAAACCGAAGATTTTCCATTGAAAGCACACATAAAAAGTCCTAAAGGTTTATGACCCCATAAGGCATTATATAATTGATTTCCAAATCTATCATTCAAGCACAATAAACACAAGATACTCTCACTTAGCATAGCATATACATGCCTTCCATCAAAAACATCAAACATATGTGTGAAATGAATAAGAAAATAACCTCCACATATGAGAGAATTCTTAAAATCATCAAGATGGACATCATTATGTTCTTCTAAAAACTAAGGATATTTCCAAAATTTCCAAAATCTCAACATATCTCTATTCTTGGAATAAAACTCAAATTGTAACATCATGTAGTTCCACCAATCATGCCAAATAGAGATTAAGAACATAGCAAACTCTTCGATTTCATCCTCATAAAGTTCAACTTCATTAAAGATCAACTTGTCATCATAAATAATTTTTTCACATGATATAAACAAGAATGCTCCAACAATCATAGGCTTCTTTTTCATATGTAATCCAAAGACATGCTTTTGAAACAAGACATTCAGGGTTCTAGGACTTTCATATCTCACCGAATCAACTTCATGATTCTCAATATTCAACAACTCAAAGATATCATGCTTGGAACAATCCAGAACACATAAGATACCAATTCTAAGCATATTACCATGAACTTCATAAGCTTTTAATCTAGGAGCATTAAGAAAATATGGAATCCAAGCATTCATGTTGTTATTTAAGTCATGAAACTTCAAAATTTCAACTAAAGTCAACCTGCTTCATCATTAATCTCCAACAAGCAATGATCATCAAGAAGCAAGAATTTTCCTCTCATATGAATCACAATGGAGTGCATCTCAAACAAGTTGAAGAAGAATTTACAGTCAAAAATGATAATGCACACTAGACCAAAAGGATATAAATTGTTATCATCAATAGTCATAGCATCAAAGATCTATAAAAATCTATCATCCAAGACAAACTTCAAAATTCCATTCATGTTTGACTCAAAGATATACTTCAACAAGAAATTCCAGTAATTCCATTCACAAGAAGGTGTCTCCAAGTTCTTTCTATGAAACTCAATAGCCAACAAGTCATACATAGAATTCATAGGCATATACAAAGCATTTTCTCCAATCAAAAAATTAATATGCTCATAGAATTCACCATATATAACTTGTCTAGAGACATAATCACAAGCATGCTCTTCCACAAAGGATTCCCTAGCAAGCTTAAGATCTAGTATTTCATTCACTGAACTCTTAGAGTTATCCAACTTACTTGAACATGCATGAATCTCATATCTAGAACCATATTCAATCACATAAGATCTAGTATTTCATTCACTGAACTCTTAGAGTTATCCAACTTACTTGAACATGCATGAATCTCATATCTAGAACCATATTCAATCACATATGACTCCTTCGCAAACTCAAAATCCATGAAAGCTTAAACAAGACTTCTAGAAGTATAAAACATGATTTCTCTAAAGAAGGAATCATTATGCTCAAAAATTTCAACAGTGGCACCTTGCTTATGAACGTCATAAGCAATCATACTTAATCATAGAAATCATGTTTTCATGTTCACAATTTAAACTATCTATCTCCAAGCATAGAGATAAGAATGTATCACTTTAACATCTCATTCATCACCATGTTGTCCTAGCCTTCATTCAACTTGATTAGGCCTTCAAAGTCTTGCAACCTAGACAAGGAAACACTAAAAAAAGAATGGTTGATGTTAGAAGTAGGAATAAAAATATCTTTGTACCTCTCCAAAGCACTCTCACTCATTCCTTCCTGTGCAAATAAGCTCTCCTTTCCTTCTCTCATCTCCTTTCTTTCAATTTCATTCCTTTCTTTTCTCTCAATCTCATATTCTTCCTCAAGTTCACTCTCATTTTCTTTTTCTTCCTTCACTTCACATGAGATCTCTTGGACTTTCTCATTTCCTATAATTTCTTGAACACCCATTTCACTTTTATCTTCATTGGTAATTGAGGTATCTTCCTTTTTGGGCACCAGGCTCTCCCATGTTGGGCATTGTGTAATACCTTGTCCATGTTCATTGCATTTGAAGCACTTTTCTTCCTAGGAAAATGTGCCAGTGTCTTTCCCCTTTCTCCATGAGTCACCTTCACCTTTTGCATTTGAGGGTTAGGCGCCTCTTCTCTTGGACTTACAGTTTGCACTTTCATTGTTGAAAAGATGACATGATGTGAGCTCTCATAAGATCTCCCATATGAGTCCCTTGTATTGGAAACTTGTATGTCATCCTCCCTTTTTGATGGTCTTTCATTCCTCATATGCCTTCTATGTCTCAATGGTTCACCATGTTCATTGTTGTAAGAACAAGAGTTTAAATCCCTTTTTGTCCCCCTAGAGCTTCTTTTAACTTCATGGTGGCAATAGCCTTCATCAATATCCTCCATTAGTTCATTTCTTCTTCTTGGTTGATTCCCTTAATATTCTCTTCTATCAACTCCTTGATATGGCACATACTCTCTAGAAGAACTAGGTTGATATTTATCTCCCTTCTTCCTTGTTGCACTTGTTTTCTAGGAGTATTAATGATGGAGCTCTATAGTAGCCTCCGGATCACCCCAAACGGCGATGACGTCCATGATCACAACCCGAGAGCAAAAGAAGTAGGTAATCGGAGTGGGTTGTCGCCCAGGGAATAGCTCTGATGCCTAAGTCAATATTCTGAGAGAGTAATCTTCAGTGATTAACCCCAAAAAATTGTGTCCCTGTTCGTAGACTGTTTGTAATTTGATTATATATTGAATTGAGTAAGTTACCTCTTTGATCTAGGCTCTTCAACTACTTGGTAGTAGGCAATTAGGATAATTGTGAGATCATATCATAGCCCACTAATTGCTCCTAGAGTTGTGGAGTTTCCCGAGGTTTGGATGTCTTTCCATTCACGTCTCTGGTCAAAAGCTACAAGCTCACTAATGACCTTTAGACCAACTTTGCGACCTACCTGTGGACATCGAAGGTCTCGACTATCTTTTCTGGGAGGTCGCGCCAAGTGATTAAAGGTTCATGGAGGGTGTTAGGAGTTGTGCACATTTAGTCGTGGCATGGAAGATGTATGAGACGGGTTGGAGCTTAATGGGTCAAAGGCTATGGTCAAGTGAGACCTCTCCTGAGCTCATTTTGGAAGTCGGTGACCTAGGAGGTCGGTGATAGAAGGTTGCTGCCCATCATTCCCCTGAACTCATAGGTCTGACTTTTAGGTATCGGGTTGGGGCTTGAGCCCATTTAGGTTGTCTTATCTGGGTCGTGCCCGTTTCTCCCATCATTACCCCCCTTTAGGCCCAGTGAGCTCAAAGGTCTTGGGGCCTAAATTACCATCTTTAGGAAGTCATCGGTTTATTTGTAACTACTAGTTTTTGGAGGAGACTTGCCTCTTCAGTTTTGGCAGTTGCCTCAGATTCTGGTGCCGAATCCTTTTCAGCAACCCAGGGGACTCCTTATCTCATGTAAATTAGGAAGCTTTTGAAGATTTTATTATTTACCTAAGCTCTTTTCTAGTTTGCTAAACCTTTACTCACAAAATCTCCTTTCTGTTATACCTTCTACCCTCTTCTTGAATTTCTTTCTTTCTCTGTCCCACGAGCGACCCAAAGATCAAAACAACTTTCTTCTTTACTTCCTAGGAATTTTAACGAGTGACTTTTCTTTTTCCACTACTGGTTTTTTTCGAAAAATTTCATCTTTTCTTCTTCCTCCAAGTCAAAATGTCTTCTACGTCTTTCTCTGAGTCCTCTATGTCTAGCACTCCCTCTCTCTATTCCAGAGGAGTGGACCGCACTCTACCCCAGTGTAGACCTAGAGAATGGGGTATTTTAATTGTCCCTAATCTTTGCGTATTCTCCTCTAGTGAAAAGAAATTTTTACTAATCCTCAGAATTAGAGGTCTTTTCCACGTTCTCTTAATTAAGACCCCTCTGAGATTTTTTAGATCAGCGAGGAGAGAGGGTTGGAGCAGGATTATATAGCTGCTACTGAGAGATCTAAGCACCCTTGCAGTTGCCATGGTGGACACATAATGATCCACATTGCCAACCTCAGAAGGGGCATTCTTCTTCCCCATTTCCACAATTTGTTACAGGATATTGCCTACTTTTGGGGCTTCCCTATTGTGCAAATTGTTCCAAATTTTGTGCAGGCAGTAATCAAATTCATTGCGACCTGCCTTCTTTACCGAGTTCCAATCTCCTTGGAGCTCTTTAGGGGCTTCTTTAGGGTCAATGTCTCCTTGACAACAAAGAATGTCACTGTAGGGCACCTTCAATTCAACCCTCGGTACAAGTTGGTAGGTCCTTTCCAGTCCTCTGTAGGGGATTGGAAAGATTCTTTCTTTTCTGCAAAACTTCCCAATAATTTGGTCTGGTTTGAGCCTTATCCAGATTTGAACATAAATAAGACTTTTTTCAATGAGCTCCCTACCCTGAAAAGTGAACAGGAGACTAGCAGGGCCCTTTTGATTGGCTTGGTCAATTCTGACATTGTTAAGGTCGGGTGTAGTTTGCCGACCTGGCTTGTCACTTTTCTTCGCCTTGCTGGACTAGGGAGTCTAGTAGACTGCAACCTCCCCTCTATCAATTGAGCTATGGGGATTTCCCTTTTTGATAAGGAACTTCTCTATTTTCTTTTTTCTTCTAATGAATTTAGTTGAACTCTTTTGTGTACTAAAGCATTTTCCTCTTTTTGATTTGACAGCAATGATTACTACTTATTAGCTCCTGAAGTATACTCCTGCCCGAGCTACCTCTAGTGGAGTTGGTGGCATAGCCAATGCCACTTCCGCTGCTGCTATTGCTACTGTTGCTGCTACCCTGGCCAAGATTCCTATCCCCTAATCTCAGGGAAAAAAAATTGCAGTTGCTAAACAGACTCCAATTGCTCTAAAGAGGAGTGCTAAGGTCGTTGCTTTGCGGGCTTCTGAAAGGCCCACGAAGATTGCCATTTCTTCTTCATCACAATCTACGCCTTCTAAGAATAGGACCCCTCTGACCTCTTCTGGTAAGGGAAAGGCTCAAGCGACCTGAAGGACAAGGCTAGAGTTTAATGGTTGTGTGACAAAGGAGGTCGCAGACACTCTGAAAAGTCTAGGGAATGCTTCCCTGGCCTCCCATACTGAAGAGGGGACCACAAGGTGGGTGCTCAACCTCGCGATGGAATCTTTGGACTCATTGTTCCAGTGGCCGCACTCCAAGTCATTCCTGATGTAGTGTTTCTCTTGTTGACCAGGACATATGCCAACAATTGACTGATGGTAAACTCGACAAATATACAGAATCTCTCCACACTAGAGTAAGTCTCTTTACCTTGTATGCTTTTGCAGTTGATTCTATTTCAACTTGTCTTTAGCGTTGACCTCCTTTTTCTTTGTTGCAGAATCATGTCTTCCTTGGCGAGCAGCTAAGGAGATGCGTAGAAAAGGCCAAAAAGGATCAGGAGTTCTCTGCCCTAATCTCCAAGCTCTAGGATGAAAGGGCTCAAATGGCAAAAGAGAATGCTAAGCTCGCGGCAGTTGCTGAAAAGGCCAATGCCTCCTATATTGACCTATTCAACCTTTTGCAGGAATGTAAGAAGAACATTGAGGAGGTCAAGGCTGAGAACAAGACCATGTGATGTCATTTTCATGTAAGTTGAAGGTTAACAATCACACAAACAAGTAACCAAATCAAAGTGTAAGAAAGGACTCATCAAAGGTTAGTTTTTTAGGGAGATTAAGTTGACCTTTGTAGATTAAACCACCACAACAACCAACTTCTTGATTTGAAAGACAACTCAACACCTCACCCAAAGTGATTGAGAGCCCAAGGTTTAGTGACTAAGAACCCTAAAGAGGCATTCTATGAACACTTCACAAAGATCAAGTTTGATCTTGTGTTCGGAAAGTTCCCTAAGGAAATTCTATTTTTCTTGTCTAAAAATCTCCTCTAAAGGTTGAAACAAGAGCCTATTTATATTACTAAACCCTAAGTTAACTTAACAAAAGTTTTAGTGAAGTGGCTGTAAAAATTACATGAAAGAAATGCTGAAAACGGGAGGAAACGCAAAGTTTTGGTGAAACTGTCATGCAGAATTTACTGTTTTCTGGCCCACTGTAGCAGACCAGATTGCTACTGGAATTTTCCAATGAGCATCCGGTGCATTGTAGAGGGTCGGATGCCATATTGTTCCAGCTTGCTTCTTCTTCTTTCAACTCGTGTTCCATGCCTTGTCTTGGCTTCAATTTGGCCTCCATCTACAAGCTAACTTCATGGAACATGGCATCATCTGCTAGTTGTCCTCTCTTGATCCTCAAGCCATAATCTTCCCCGGAATGCATCATTGTATCATCCTCAAAGTCTTGGATTGATCTTGCATTCCATAGCCTCAAATCTTCCGTTTCATCTCCAAATTTACTCCCCTCGAACATGGTTTCGCAGTCGATCCGTTCTTCCTTGTTTTCGACAAATACCATCAATGTCTTCATCATTCTTCTCAAGATATGATACTTGTATATGGCCTCATTACATTGCATCTTTGGATATCCATCATTCCCCCTCACTTCAAAAGGATTTGTCCTCGAATCTTCAAGTCCTACATAGAGAGGGGAATTGTCACTATTATGGATTAAAAGATGAATATGAATCTTACCATGTGAATTCAAGCTCTCAAGAACTAGACTTTGATCATGCTTCTTTGGGAAAATGTCATGAGGATGCTTTACTCTTTGTTCCTTAAAATGTTAAGGCCATTCTTTAGTAGAAATGATCCTCCTTCCACCTACAATAAACTCATGAACAAGAGCAATATAGCCAAGCACAAATTTCCAAGTTAGGCACAAAGAAAACAAAGATTTTCCTTTGAAAGCACAAGCCAAAAGTAAGGCATTATACAAAGGCTCTCTAAACGTAGAATTCAAAGACATTAAGCTCAAGAAACAATCCCTTAATATAGCATTTACATGCCCTCCATCAAAAACATCAAACATATGTGTGAAATGAATAAGAACATAGCCCTCAGAT
Source organism: Parsonsia alboflavescens (assembly GCA_028571225.1). Classification (NCBI taxonomy): domain Eukaryota; kingdom Viridiplantae; phylum Streptophyta; class Magnoliopsida; order Gentianales; family Apocynaceae; genus Parsonsia; species Parsonsia alboflavescens. Next base: position 6,575 of record JAOXNR010042563.1, on the reverse strand, counting down.
ATGCTAGAATCCAAACTATCATCAAGATGGACAGCATTGCACTCATTCAAAAACAGGGGATATTTCTAAAAATTCTAAAATCTCAATGTATCTCTATTCCTGGCACAAAACTCAAATTGTAACTCCATCTAGTTCCACCAAATAGAGATTAAGCACAAAGCAAACTCATTGATTTTATTCTCATAGAGTCCAATTTCATTAAAGATCAACTTCTCATCATAAATAATCTTTTTACAAGATATAAACAAGAACACTTCAACAATCATGGGCTTCTTTTTCATATGTAGTCCTAACACATGCTTTCTAAACAAGAATTCCAAGATTCTAGGACTATCAGGTCTCTCAAATTCAACTTCATGAGTCTTAAGATTCGACAACTCAAAGATATTATGCTTGGAACAACCAAGAATGCATAAGATACCTATTCTAAGCGTATTACCATGAATATCATAAGCTTCGAATCTAAGAACCTCAAGAAAATATGGACTCCAAGCATTCATGTTGTTATATAAATCAAGAAACTTGAAAATTTCAACTAAATTCAACCTCTTAACATGACATGCTTCATCATCAATCTCCAACAAGCAATTTTCTTCAATAAGAATAAGTTTTCTTCTCATATGAATCACAATGATGTGCACGTTAAACAAGATGATAAATAATTTCAATTCAACAATGAGGGTGCACACTAGACCAATAAGATATAAATTGTTATCATCAATAGTCATAGCATCAAAGATCCACAATAATCAATGATCTAAAACAAACTTCAAAATTATATTCTTGTGTGTCCCAAAGATATACTTCAAAAAGAAGTTCAACTAATTCCATTCACAAGAGTATATCTCCAAGTTGTTTCTATGAAACAAAATAGCCAACAATTCATACATAGAATTCATAGCCATACACAAAGCATCTTCTCCAATCAAAGAATCAATATGCTCAAAGAATTCACTATATATAACTTGTCTAGAGACATCATGCACATAATCACAAACATGCTTATCCACAATTCTACAATCATATTTTGCACACATGATTCCTTAACAAACTCAAAATCCATGAAAGCTTTAGCAAGACTTATAGAAGTATAAGACTTACTTTCTCTAAACAAGGAATCATTATGCTTAAGAATTTTCATAATAGCACTTTGTTTATGAACATCATAAACAAATCCACGATCATGCTTAATCATAGAAAACATATTTTCATGCTCAAGGTTCAACAATTTATCACCAAGTGTAAAGATTAAAGTGTCCCACTTTAGCATCTCACTCATTACCATGTTGTTCTTGCCTTCATTCAACTTGATTATACCTTCAAAGCCTTGCATCCTAGACAAGGAAACACTAGAAAGAGAATGGTCGATGTTAGAAGTAGGAATATAAATCTCTTTGTTCCTCTCTACAGCACTCTTATTTTCACTTTCTTTTTCATTTGAGCTCTCTTTTTCTTCTCTCATCTCCTTTTTTTCAATTTCATTGTTGTCTTTTCTCTCAATTCCATATTCGTCCTCAAGCTCACTCTTATTTTTAAACTCATCACTCTCATTTTCCTTTACTTTCTTTACCTCACCTGAGATCTCTTGAACTTGCTCATTTCCAACAATTTCTTGAAGACCCATTTCACCTTTAACTTCATTTGTAGTTGAGATGTGTTCATTTTTAGGCTCCAAGCTCTCCAATGATGGATAATGTGATGTCTTATGGACATCTTCTTTGTACTTGGTTGATGTAGAAGTAACTAGCCTTGAGCTTTTATAAGATCTCACATATGATGACTTTCTTTTCTCCAAGCTTCTTTCAATTTTGGAGGCCATTTGTATCATGTCCTCAAGATCAACAAAAAGGTATGGTTCTACTCTTTCTTTTAACTCCTTTCTCAACCCTTTGAGAAATATAGCCATGGAAGCTTTTCTATCCTTTTTAATGTTATTTCCCTTCATGGCTAACTCCATTCTTTCCAAGTAGTCCCCAACACTCTTGGAACCTTGAGTAGTGGATATGTACCTCTCCCTCCTAGGCCTCTTCTCAAATTCAAAGTCATAATAGTCATCATGATTTACTTGTTGTCTCCTTCTTCCAACTCTTCCATTTGGCACATGCTCCTTAGAAGAACAAGGTTGATATTCATCTTCCTTTCCTCCTTGTAGCACATGTCTTCTAAGAGTTTTAGATTGGAACTTATCTATCCTTCTTTCAAAGTTTTCAACTCTTGAGGAGAAGTCCCTTCTTATTTCGCCCATGTTGTTTGAGATGTCACTTGTCATGTCCTCCATGGTTTTAGACATTTGTCCCATCTTTTCCATGATGCGGGACATAAGAGCTTTATCCTTCTCACTAACAACAACATTTGATGAAGAAGATGTTCCTTTTGTCATGATTTACCTACAAAGGAAAAACAAAAAAAATAGGGGAATATTGCACCTCACTTGTCACTTGTGTATAACTCTTTCCATTGGCTCTTTCTCGCTCTATTGATCTCATGATACGGGAGTATCCAAACCACTTTTAGCGTGCACATAGTCCAAGTTCAAAGAAGGCAGCACTACGAGGTTGAGGTTGAGGTCAGCCATACCAAGGTTGAGGTCTGCCTCAAGGTCGAGGTCTAGGTTAGCCACACCAAGGTCGGCCACACTTGAAAGGTCCACTACACCGAGGCCCAGTCTAGTTTGCTTCATGGGCCGATCCAACCCTTATTACTCAATATTGACTATTCAGTATAAAAAAGAACAATTCGGGATTATTCTAGAGCAGACAAGAAAAGAGATATCTTGAGAGTTTACTTTATTTTCTTCTAGTTTTCTCCTAGTTCAGCTGACCTAGAGTGTCTACAGGAGGCACATTGTTAGTTTTCCCTTCATTTGATATTGTTTATCAAGTTTTTTTATCGTTTGTACTGTTCATCGTATTTACTATTCATCACGATTTCTGCTTATCCGCATTGTTTAATTTCCAGTTTACCTTTATTGCTTACTATCTTTATCTAGTTTTCCTATTTTCTTGCTTTTGTTATTGCTATTTTCACCAAAAGCACCAAAACATCTCCCTGGACATCAAAAACCCCCTAATTAAACTCACTCTTTCGGACAATAACCACATTAGTTGGTATCAGAGCTTAGGTTGGTGAGCAAGTTTTCCTTTCACCTTTATGTTAAACATTTGCCATGTCTGATCAAAGTCGCAACAAATGCAATCAGAGTGGAGATTCGTCACCCATACCACCTTGGGAGGCTGCCAACGTTGTCATTCAGCAAGAAATGGGTGCAATGAGGAGTCACTTCCAGGAACAGATGCAAGAGGTTATTAACTTTCTTAATTCCCAAACTGAAGCCAAACATTATCACCCTGCACCAAACCTTAACCAAGCTTCTTCCTCCTCACAGCCAATTTTTCCAAACTATACGTATCAGCCACCATATAATCAAAATACTCCCTACTGAAATACATCACAGCAGCCACCTATTTACCCATCATATATCTACCCTACACCTCCATCACCTCACCGACCAGCCTACACTCCTTATAACCCAACACCACCTTTCCCATAGAATCGAGCACCCCAGCAGCCCGCTATGCCATTACCCGTTGATGATGAGGATGGCCGAGTTTCTTTGATAGGTTCTAGAGTTGATGAAGGTTTCCATGAGAGGGATCAGGCAGATTTGAGGACGATAGGGGCCTTAGGATTGATTTGCCCGAGTTTGATTGGGGCAGTAATCCGGATGATTTCGTGGAGCGGTTGAACTCAATCGAACGAGTTTTTTATTACAAAGATTACAACGAGGAGAAATGGTGCAAGTTGGCTATTCTGAAATTCAAAGACTATGTATCCTTGTGGTATGAAAACTTGAAGAAGCAGCGTGATCGTGATGGCAAGGAATGAGTTCGAACTTAGACCAAATTGAAAAGGTTGTTGACAAAGAGGTTTCTACCAAGAGAGTACAAACAAGAGTTATACCAAAAGATGTACTTTTGTCACCAAGAAAAATTTCAGTAACTGAGTTCATTGTTGATTTTGAAAAGCTAATGATCTAAACTGAATGTGAAGAAACTAAGGAGCACACCATTGTCCGTTTTCTTGGAGGACTTAACAGTGACATTGCCTATGCTGTTGAGTTACAACCCTACTGCTCCCTTAACAATGTTTTCAAATTGGCTCTAAAGATTGAGAAGCAGAGAAAGGCCACGGGATTGAGGCCTAATTGGCATGACAAGTCTGGTTCTAGAGGAGGCATGAGCAATACTATACCTAAGGCTAGTGTACCCACGGCTAAGGATAAACCTTTGGCCAAAGATGATCCTAAGCCGACTGGTCCGAGGAAGTTTGATACTCCCTGAGACGATAGAGCAAAAGGAAGGTCTTTCAAGTGCCAAGGGGTTGGACACTTCCAAGCTAATTGTCCCAACCGGTGTGTAATGACATCGCAAGATTGGGAGGACGAAGCCGATTATCAACCTAATAATGATGTTGAAGATGCACTAATTGATGGAGATGAGTACATAGTTGAGGCTGATGAGGGCGAGTTGTTGGTTATCCGCAGGACCAAGTTCTCCAAGTCCGAGGTAAGAGTTGAGCAGTGAGAAACTGTCTTTCACACCAGTTGCACTGTTATGGGTAAGATTTGTTCCTTGATTGTTGATGGAGGTAGTTGTACTAATATGGCTTCAGCTACCTTGGTCCGAAAATTACAGCTACCTACTACAGCACATCCAACCCCCTACAAGCTATATTGGCTTAGTTCAGGAAGAAAGATTCAAGTGGACCGACTAGTATTGGTTTCTTTGTCTATTGGGAAGCATTATTCGGATGATGTATTATGTGATGTTATTCTTACCATGTATTGCTTGGGAGACCTTGGTAGTATGATAAGGTTGTGAAACATGATGGTTGGAAGAACACTTACACTTTTAAGATGCTTCACCACACCATTACCCTTTTACCTCTTAGCACATCTCAAATACAACATTCCATAGTCGACAAACCTAAACCAAAGAACCTATTTGTGGGGATTAACCATATGGAGAGAGCCATAACTAAACAAAATCCTATTTTTGCCTTATACATGGTGGAAAGTGACCACGGTAAGGGAGAGAAAATGCTGAACCCATTGGTTGAGTCTCTCCTAGCCGAATTTACAGATGTGTTCCCCGATGAACTACCTCATGGACTACCTCCCATCAGAGGAATAGAGCACCAAATAGACCTGATCCCAGGGGCATCCCTTCCAAATAAACCAGCCTATCGAACCAACCTTGAGAGTACTAAGGAGTTGCAGCGGCAACTTGATGAGTTGGTCAAGCAAGGTTTTGTGAGGGAGAGTATGAGTCCTTGCTCAGTGCCGGCTTTGTTAGTTCCTAAGAAGGATGGTACACTCGGAATGTGTGTTGACAGCAGGGCCATCAACAACATCACCATCAAATACCAGTATCCTATTTCGAGGCTTGATGACTTGCATGATGAGTTATATGGCTCCAGGGTGTTCTCCAAGGTCTACTTGAGAAGTGGCTATCATCAGATCTGCATGAAAAAAAGGGATGAGTGGAAGACTTCCTTCAAGATCAAGGGAGGCCTTTATGAGTGGATGGTCATGCCTTTCGGCCAATCCAATGCCTCGAGTACCTTCATGAGGCTGATGCATGAGGTTCTCCAACCTTGCATAGGTAAATTTGTTGTAGTCTATTTTGTTGGGATTTATACCCAAAAAGGCTATATTTTCTGAGAAAAAGTGTAAAATACTATAATCTAAATAAGTAATTTTTTACATATTAGCATAACATGTAATAAGGTCCACATTGATTTAAATAGGTGATCTGTGTGTTGGGATGTTCAGCATACTAAGGTACGGATCACCGGAAGTTTAAATCATGAGGAATTAGTTCTTGGCGGATTAATGGAATTGGGCATTCCATTGAACAAAGGTCATAACACATTAGTCTCCTTTAAGTAGGTGACTTACCTTTAGTCATTGGGTAGTGCTCGTGTTAGCACATTTTGTATGTGTAGAACAGGAACATTCAGTGATTGTTCTCTAAAGGTACTATCAAAGAAGAGAGAACTAATATCACTGTTGCTATTGCGTGGACACGTCCCCATGACATGAGTATGGGTTGGTGGTCTGGCGAAGCTAGTTCCCTGTACTATGGGTGAGATCTCATTATGGAGATCAATAGCCTTGTATGTTAGGTACTTGGAGTTAGTTAGTAAAGACAGACTCATACAATAGGGTCTCCATGCCATTTCATTTATGAGATGGGTTAATTGCCCCCTTGTGTATTGTTCTTAGTTGGATCACTGAACTCGAGGTCTCGGTAATACAATTTTTATTGTGCTGAATATTCTTCTAGAGAGTATTCTTGTGATTCAATAGTAACAGAACTAGATACCTAAGGATGGTAGATGCTATTGAGTAAGATGATGGTACGTAAGACCTAGGCTCAATAGTGGTTGTTACATAGAAGGGCAAATGTGTCATTACACCTGTAGGTCAAAGACTAGGGGTTGAGATTTATCTCAACAAGCCTTCTGTTTCTACAGCAATGTGTTATGGAGTACATCATCTTCTTATGGTGATA
>JAOXNR010042542.1:0-19583 GCA_028571225.1 Parsonsia alboflavescens | reverse complement strand
AATTGATATATATCAATTGATATATATCAATCCGTATACAAGGTAGAGACTAAACTTTTCATCTTTTTCTCGATTTTATACACAACTGTACTAAACTTCTCGAAAGCCGGACCCCCCATAATAATTCATCGGATAACTCAACTCACTTTCATTTTCTTTCTACACCAAACTGAGAAGAGGCCCTCACTTTCATTTTCTTTCCTCCTTCCACTCTCATTTTCTTTCCCCTTCCGCCCTTCTTCCATTCTCATTTTCTTCCACTCATCTTCACTCCCTCACCCACGGTGATCCATTTTCACTCCGTCACCGATGTGGCTCTTCCTTCACTTCCCGGTAGGTTTTCTTCACTTAAACCTTGATTTTGTGTGTTGTTTAACTTCGACTTTGTAGTTTGTTGAAAGCATGGATTTATTGTTGGAATCATGATTTTTCATTTTGGTCCCTAATGTATTTAAGGGTATAGTTTGAGTCCTGATTTGGCCAATAATTCTATGTTTATAATAAGTAAATATATATATATACATATATATATATGTAAATATCAATCTGTATACAAGATAGAGACGATTGTGGCCTTTATTCAATGACAAAAGTGCAATTTAAATTAAATGACAAATTCAGGTTTCTTAAAATAATAACATTTACATGTCATGAACGGTGTCAACATTGATATTGCCAGGATAAAAATCCACACCCTCCATAGAGAAATTGACATGAACGTCAAAAAAATTTGTCCCGAAAGATTGTTGTATGGAATTCAGATCAGATATTTGCATCTCATAATTTAAGTGAGTCACTATTGGATCATTTTCTTCGGGATGTTGGGCTTCCGTGTTGTGAGCATTTGGACAGGTGGTACGATTATGACCTTTTCTCTTGCATAGGGAACACGTTTTCCTTCGATGGTATTGTTCGTTTCGAGAGATAAAGCGAGCCTCTATTGGTCTTCCAATCAGACCTTCTGTCAGTAGGAGGATTGACAACCACATCATCCATACCTGCAATTGAATTTAAAGACGACCACAAGGGCACAAGCTGTATCGAAGGTGCATATGCTATCCTCAGCTTTTCTGTGTCAAATGAATGACCACGACATAGAGTGTAATACTGAGCCCTAGTTTCCCTATAAAAAAGAATTAAGGTAAATGAGTTGTGAAAATATCTAATTACATGCTTATAGAATAAAAAAAAAAAATCGAAGGATTGGGTCTCTCATGGACCACACTTGGTCTCGAATCTCGAATGGAAAACACTTGAGTCTCGAATGGATGACATGGATCTTGAATGGAAGAATTGTGTCTCGAATAGACCCGTCTTGGTCTCCAATCTCGAATGGACCATAGTTGGTCTCGAATGGAGGAAATGGATCTCCAATGGATCACAATTGGTCTCGAATCTCGAATGGACAACTCTAGGGTCTCGAATCTCTAATGGACAACCCTAGGGTCTCGAATATGGATTCTCTTGTTTTGAATCTTGAATGGAAGGCATGGATCTCGAATAGACCACAATTGGACTTGAATCCAGAATGGACAACTCTAGGGTCTCGAATCTCGAATGGACAACTCTAGGGTCTCGAATCTATAATGGACCCTTTTCTCTAGAATGGACAACTAATGTCTCAAATGGACCTTCTAAATTTAGCAGATAAGTTAGGAAATAGATAAAAAATTTACCTTGCAACAGCAATGGCATGTTTGCAAGGTATCTCTTCCACTTCCCATCTCCGACATCCACAAGTCTTTTGGAGGATATCCACCAGAACATTTGGTTCCTTTGGTGGATTTCTGACAACATATTCCTCTCTATCCCGAATGGATGTAATCCGTAGCCTTTTAAGGTTGACTTTCATATCTTCTTCCTCAATTCTTTCCACCACTCGCTTGGTGATAATATTTGGCATTGTAGTTGCTACTTCCGTACGTTTGTTGAACCAAGCCTGACACAAACTCCTAAAACACCCATGTGCAGATGTAATGGGCAATTTCCGAGCTTTCTTCATCACGGACTCCACGATATTGCTCCTCATTTGGTTGTAGCGATTGTTTGGACAATATGCCCGTGACCAACCTAGGCGTCCTACCTCGACATCCAACCAACGATGAACTCCAGGGTGCATCTCTTTAAAGTCTCTAAAATAGAGGTCAAATGTCTGCTTGTCATAGGCATATGCCGCATGTTTAAAACTGAGGGCAACCTGAGGATTTATGCACTTTGTCTTTAAGTTTTCCTTCAAATGTCGATAGCAGAAGGCATGTAGAACCTCGGGATATACTGTCCTCACTGCATGCAGTATGCCTTTGTGCCGATCAAATACAATAACCAAATTATCCCGCAATCCATATGCAGTCCTGAATCTTCTCAAGAACCACTCCCATGAATAGTTGCCCTCTTCCTCGCCAAACCCAAAAGCAAGGGGAAAAGTTTGCCCATTTCCATCTGCACAGACAGCTGCATAAATTGACTCCTAAAATACCTTCCTTGTCCGTAGACTGATTATGATTTGATTATATATTAAGAAGAAGTAAGTTACCTCTTTGATTAGGGCTCTTCTATTACGTGACAGTAGGCAATTAGGATAATTGTGAGATCTTATAATATCCTGCCAATTGCTCCTAGAATCGTGGAGTTTCCCTCAGTTGAGATATCTTTCCATTCACGTCTCTGGTCGAGAGCTACGAGCTCGCTAACCGACCTTTAGACCTACTTTGCAACCTACCCGTGGACGTCGAGGGTCTCGATTATCTCTTCTGGGAGGTCGGGCCAAGTGACCGTAGGCTCATGGGAGATGTTAGGAGTTGTGCACAATTGGTCGTGTCATGGAAGATGTATGAGACAGATTGGTGCTTACCAGGTCGAAGGTCGTGGTCCGGTAAGATCTCTCTTGAGCTCATTTGGGAGGTCAATAACCTAGGAGGACGATGGTAGCAGGTCGCCTCCCACCTTTTCTCATTGACTTCGTGAGTCTGACTTTCAGGTATTTGAAGGTCATGGCCTTGGGCCCATTAGGGCTGACTATCTCTGGGTTATGCCCATTTCAGTTGATTTGTCCGGGCTGTGTCCGTTTCTCCCATCACTACCGAGGCCCAGCAAGCTCAAAGGTCGTGGTGTCTAAATTACCATCTTAAAGTTGTGACCTCTGAAGGGTTGCACCGTTTTCTCTGCAACGAATATTTTTTGGAGAAAACGTGCCTCTTCAGTTTTGGAAATTGCCTCGTTTTTAAGCATACCAATTCCTTCCCAGCAACCCAAGGGACTCCTTATCTCATATAAATTAGGAGTCTTTTGAAGATTTTAGGATTTACCTAAACTCTTTCATAGCTTGCAAGACCTCAGTTTTACAGTACCTTCTTCCCGCAATACCTTTTGCTCTTTCTTTGAACTCTTCTCTTCCTCTGCTCGAGCAATCCACTAATTCAGAACAACTTCCCTCTTCACCTCTGAGTGAGTTCTTTTTTCCCTCTTTCCTTTTTGAGAAAATTTTATCTTTTCCTCTTTCCAAAACAGAGATGTCTTTCTCGTTGCCATGTCTTTTGCATCCAATACTCCTTCTCTCCACTTGGGAGAGGTAGCCCTTTCCTTTTCTCCTGTTGACCTAGAGTTTTTTACTCTCCTCCAGTTTCTGTCTGAGCTCCCCCTGTTAAGAGAAACGTCTATAGGCTCTCTAAGGTAGAATTTTTTCTATGTCTTCCTTCTTGTACTCCACTGATATTTTTGAAATCAGTGGGGAGAGGGGGTTAGAAAAAGGAGACATTGTTGCCACTGTGGAGGGTGAACGCCTTCATAGCGACTGGACGCATAGTCCTTTACATCAGCAGCCTCAGGGAAGGTATTCTTCTACCTTTCTTGCATCCAATATTTTCGGACATTGCCTACTTCTGGGGCTTTTCCCTTGCTCAACTTGGCAGCAATTCCCCTCGGATTGTGGTTGCTTTCATAGAGACCTACCATCTTTTTAGAGTTGCAGTTTCCTTGGAGCTCTTTAGGAGCTTCTTTAGAGTGGGCATCTCTTCAGTGCCCAAGAACCCTTCCTTAGGATTCCTCCAATTTAATCCTAGGTATAAGCTGGTAGGTCCTTTCCAGTCCTCTGTGGGGGATTGGAAAAATCATTTCTTCTTCACTTGTCTTCCAAACAATTTGATCCAGTCCGAGCCTTATCCGGACTGGAATCTGAACCATTCTTTCTTCAATGAGCTCCTTGACTACTCCAGCTTGCAACTGAAGGACAGGGTCACCCTGATTAACCTAGCAAATTCTGCAAATGTTAAGGTCGGGTGTGCCCTCCTAGCCTGGCCTGTAACTTTCCTTCGCCCTGCTGGACTCGTGACCTCCCCTTGGCCAGGAGAGCTATGGGGATTGCCCCCTGACGCAGACGGAATTATGGAAGGTTGATAATTCTTCCCTGTAATAAACATTACTCGAAAGTTGTCGCAGGAAAAGAAATTCAAGAACAAAACGATAATGTTCCTGAGAAAATTTGAAAATAGAAATCTTATTGAATAGCGTCAAAACAACAAAAGCTGCCTTTTCAAAAGAGAAGTCGCCCTTAAATAACCTAATCAAAAAATAAACCTTTTCGAAAAATCAAACCTAGGCTTATTCGGAAAAGATAACGAAATTACAAAAAAGCCCTAAAAAAATAACAAATTACGAAAATGCCTAAAAAAACACAAAAAGGCCCGAAACTCCATCCAGATGACTCCGGATCGCCGAAAAAAAGCCCTACATCACGACATAGCTGTGACTATTGATCGTTGGGCCGTTTCGGGTCACCCAGTCAAATTTGAGCTCGATCCGAGCTCGAGCTTGTCACCTCGGGAATCGTGCCCGACAACATCGAATAGACCAAATTAGGCCCGTGTTCCCTGCAGTCGCTTGGACCTATGTAGACTACTCGTCGTGGGCTTGGCTAGTGTAACTGGCCCTTGTTTCCCTTGTTCATTCTCCTTATCCAGCTCTGCGTCAAGCTCTCTCTCTTCCGAAGAGTTTGTCCTCAAACTCGGATTGTCTCCATGGAAATGAGACAAATGTTGCACATTGAAAACATTAGAAATACTAAGATCATCTGGCAACTAGAACCTGTAAGCATTAGCTCCCAACTTTTCCAAAATATGACAAGGGCCGATCTTCCGGTCTCTAAGCTTATGATACGTGCCTGACGGAAATCGTTCTTTGGTTAACGTCACCCACACCAGGTCTCCAACCTCAAACTGCACATCCCTGCGAGTCTGATCCACATATTCTTTGTAACTAGCATAGGCACGTTCCGTGTTGGACTTGACGGTCGCATGAACTTGTTGCAAATCAACCAGCTGCTCTTCAACTTTCTTGGAAACAGTACCGGAATCTGGTATTGCAAGGTCAATCGGACTCCTTGGATTCCTGCCATACACAATCTGAAAGGGGGAATACTGAGTCGTCTCCAACTTCTTTCAAAGTTCTCACCAGAAATGGCTCTTGAACTTAGTGTCCTTGTTAGACAAAATAGTCCTGGGTAAACCAAACCGCCTAACTACCTGGCCAAAATATAAATCAGCTATCCTGCTAGCATCCATAGTCGATTTACAGGCCATAAACACTACCATTTTATTGAAACTTTCGACCACAACTAAAATACTGTCGAATCCTCGCCGTGTCCGCGGCAACCCTAACACGAAGTCCATTGACACATCCGTCAACGGCTGGTCTGGAATCGACAATGGAGTATATAACCCTTGATTGCTGCTGCTCCCTTTTGATACTTGGCAAATACTGCATCTCTTTACAATATTCTGGGCACTTTTGTCAATACCAAGCCAATAGAATCGCTCCTGAATCAGGCCTGCTGTCTCATCCTTGCCGAAGTGGCCTTGAGCATGCAATTCCTGGATAATTAAAATACATAATGATGTATCAGGAATGCAAAAGCAATGACCTTGGAAAAGATACCCATCATGGAGCATGAAATCGCTCCTTAGCTGCTACTCCACATCTTGAACTACTCCCCCGAAGTCAGCATCACCCCGCAAATCTTCACGCAAGCTTTCGAACCCCAAAGCGACAATCTTCGTCATAGTAAGCAAGGAATGATGTCTCTCAAAGCATCCACAACCTTATTCATAACTCCCCACTTGTGCTTGAGGGTGAAAGTGAATTCTTGCAGCATAGTTATCCACTTGGCATGTCGGTCATGAAGTATGTGCTGTCCCTAAAGAAACTTCAAAGCTTGTTGGTCCGAATAGAGCACGAACTAACTTTGAATGAGGTAATATCGCCAGTGTTGAAGTGCTCGCACAATGGCATAGAGCTCAACATCATAAACTGAATAATTCAGTTTAGCTCCGCTTAGTTTCTCTCCAAAAAATGCAATAGGCCTTCCTTCCTGGCTCAAGATAGCTCCAATTCCAACCTTTGAACCGTCACAATCAACCTCAAAGATCTTCTCAAAATTTGGTAATGCTAGCACAGGTGTATTGTTGTGTTTGTCTTCGATCACTTCGAATGCTCATTGTGCTTCTTCAATCCATACGAACTCCTTCGCATTATACAGATCCGTCAAAGGAGCCATGAGCACACTGAAATCCTTGATGAAACGTCGATAGAAACTAGCCAACCCATGAAAGGACCTGACCTCCGTAACACTTCGTGGCATAGGCCATTCCTAGATAGCTCGCACTTTTGCTTCTTCAGTATGAATTCCCTTTGTTGAAACTACAAACCACAAAAAGACTAGACTATCCATAAACCAAACACATTTCTTACGGTTGGCTGTAATGGGCTGTATATCACGTATGGGTGGTAGACCTGGTGGCAGTTCTTCCGGGTGCAAATCTTCAAATTCATTCAGAACTCCTCTCACCCTTTCCGACACTGCAATTTCGTCGCTCTTATCTGTCATAGCCGCCAATGTAGTCGACAATAAAGCAAAACAGACCTTGGCTTCCCCAACCTCTTCTTCGAACTCCTTACGCGGCAAGCAGATGATGTTCTTCTTTCCCTCCGTAAAGCTATCTCGCATTGGTTGCAAAACGACCTTCTTAGCTCTCCTGTTGATCGTGTAGCAACGAGTGAAACCATCATACGAAACCTTCCAAGGTCTGCCTAACAGCAAGTGTGAGGAGTCCATAGGCACCACGTCACAGTAAACAACATAGCTGTACTGCGGCCTAATCGAAAACTCCACTCTGCACCTCTGATTTACCTGAACTTCCATCTCCTTATTCAACCATCACAGCTTGTAAGGTTCGGTGTGAGGTTCTGTCGGTAATTGAAGCTTTTGTATGGCTTCCTGGGAAATCACATTCTCACAGCTTTTTGTATCTATAATGACTCGGCAAACCTTGCCATTAATGGTGCAGCGGGTGCTGAATATGTTCTGACGCTTCCAATCCTTGTTGGCTTTAGGTGCTAAACAAATTCACCGTAAAACTAGGCAATCTCCTCGGATGTCCTCCGGCGCAATCACACACTCCTCGCCTTCTTCCAACTCATCAACAACATCTTCTCCTACGAATTCCTCTTCTGCGCCATCTTGAATCAACAACTAAGATCGAATTATGGGATACTCGTAGGCATAATGTCCTTTCTGCTGACAACGATGACAAAGGACATTTGCCTTATTGGTTGTGGACGGTTTTGAACATGCTCCAATATTTGATTCGGTTGCACTGCTGTTCGCCCTTGTTGAGTGGATGGAATAAAGCTCTGGATGAAGAAGGATTGGCCACCGTCGTGTTTCGTGAAGGGTCGGAAAACCTTTTGCCGAATGTCATACTTCTTCCGCCAACCCTAGCCAAGCTCCTTTCCCCCACTTTAGCCTTCATCTGCGCTTCGGTGATGTTCCCAAAGGTGTGTACCTGCAGGGTATCTTGTATTGCTGGTCGAAGGCCATGCAAGTAGCATGCCATGAGTTGTTCTAGCGTCTCACGAAGCTGGTTCCTCACAACCATCCGATAGAATTCCAACGTGTATTCCTCTACACTACTCGCATCTTGCGTCAAACTTTGCAAATTCTGAAAAAGTGTTTGGCCACAATTGAAAGGTAAAAACTCATGACCCATCTCCCTTTTCAGTTCTAACCAATCATCCATGATAGGAAGTCTGTCCAGATAGCGCTGATATCTAAAGGATAGCCACCACCCCGCAGCCCTGTCCTTAAACTGAATTGCCTCCAATGCTACCTTATTGTCGGTCGGGACCTCTTTTAACGTGAAGATTTCGTCCATGGCATCCCATCGTGGAATATATGGCTCGTGATCAAAAACCCTAGGGGGCTGATTTCCGCCGCCTCTTGCACCCCTTGGGAAAACCCTAGGCGGCTGTTCTCTCGTTGGTAGTTCGAATTCCTCATCAACATCACCCCCTTGTTCCTTTTGCCTTTCGGTGGGTTCTTGTTGTGCAGGTCGTTCCTTCACTACCAATTGCTGCATTATCCGATTCAAAGTTTGCATTTGTTGGTTCTGATTCTCCAAGATCTGTTGCATGGCTCGATCACGATCTTCGCTCTCATTCGCTTGTGATTTTTGGCCTCAATGCAGTTCTTCCATGATTGCAGCTATGGTAGGATCTACATTCCCTCCTGACATCTTGGAACCTGGCTCTGATACCAACTGATGCAGATGGAATTATGGATGGCTGATAATTCTTCCTTGTAATAAACTTCACTCGAAAGTTGTCGCAGGGAAAGAAATTCAAGAACAAAACGACAATGTTCTTGAGAAAATCGGAAAAATGAAATCTTATTGAATAACGTCAAAACAACAAAAGCTGCCTCTTCAAAAGAGAAGTCGCCCTTAAATAACCTAATCAAAACCTAAACCTTTTCGAAAAATCAAACCTAGGCTTATTCGAAAAAGAATAACCAAATTACAAAAAAAGCCATAAAAAAAACAACAAATTACAAAAACTCTCGAAAAAACACAAAAACGTCCAAAACTCCGGTGACTATTGATCGTTGGGTTGTTCCGGGTCACGCAGTCAAATTTGAGCCTAATCGGAGCTCGGGCCAACCCCTTCGAGAATCGTGCCCGACAACATTGAACTGGCCGAATCAGCCCCGTATTCCCTGTAGTTGCTTGGACCTACGTAGACTACTCGTCATGGGTTTGCTTGGTGTAACTGACCCCTGTTTCCCTTGGTCGTTCTCCATATCCAGCTCTACGTCACCCCCTTTGGTAGGGAGCTTTCCTGCCTTTAATTAATTTCTTTCCCTTTTTTTTCCTGTCGTGCACTAACAACTTCCTTTTTTCTATTTTGATAGCAATGAGGACCACCTCCTAGATTCCGAAGTCCACCCCCCCTCAAGCTTCTACTAGTGGGGTCAAGGGCATTGCTGGTGCCTCTTCTGTTGCTACTGCCACTACTGTTGCTACTGCTACTGTTGCCACCACTCCTGCCAAAATTCCCATTTCTCAAGCTAGGGAAAACAGGTGGCGGTGGCTGATAGGACCCGGACCGCCTTGAAGAGGGGCACCAAGGTTGCTACCTTACGGGCCTCTTCCTCTTGCCCCTCCTCTCAGTCCACAAAGCAGACCCCTGCAAGCTTCTTTGGGAATGGGAAGGCACCGGCGACCTCAAGGTCAAGGCCGAAATTCCAAGGTTGTGCGGTTGAGAAGGTTGCCCATACACTAAAAAGGCTGGGGGATGCTGCCCTGGCCACCCATGCCTCCGAGGGGACCACGAGGTGGGCCCCTGATCTTGCTTGGTAGTCCTTGGACTCCCTTTTCCAATCTTCGCATGCCTTATCATTCTTGATGGGGTGCGAGTCACCAGTTGACCTGAAAATATCCTAGCAACTTATTGATAGGGAGCTAGCCATATATATTACCTTCATGCATACTATTGTAAGTCTTCTCAGTCTTTCTTTTATTTTGGTGGCTGATTTGTTTCAACTTATCTTTAGTATTGACCTTGTTTTTCTTTGGTTGCAGAATCATGTCTTTCTTGGAGAGCAGCTGAGGAGATTGGAAGAAAAAGACAAGAAGGATCCGAAGTTCTCCACCTTGAGCACTGAGCTCCAAGATGAGAAGGCCCAACTCGCCAAGGAGGTCACTGAGCTTAGGGCTACTGCTAAGAAGGCTAGCGCCCATTCCACTGAGTTGTTCAACCTTCTGCAAGAATGCAAGAAGGAGATTAATGGAACCAGGGCCGATAGCTAGGCCATGTCTTCAGCCTTGGTTAAGGCTGATCAGAAAAATAAGCAGCTGCTCAAGCTTGGTAATCAACAAAACGAGCACATCTTGGAGCTCGAGGCCAGGCTAGGGATTTCAAATCCCTTTGTGATGAAAAGGGTGACCTATCCCTGGACAAGTTCGAGGGAGTGTCTGCCTTCAGGGATTATGTGGAAAGCCTCATTCGTCCTCAGCTCTATGGTCTCTATGTGGAGGTGGTAGATAAGCTCCAAGAGCTTAATGGGGACCTAAAGGTCGACCTTGAGGTCCACGAGGGGTTATATCACCCAGATGCTATTGGTCCTCTTGCCAAGAAGATGTGGCAGTAGCGGAGGTCCTACTTGGGGTCCGCCAAACTGGAGAAGCCCCCTCAAGAAAAGGGAAAGAGCTGGTGGAGGCTCTTGCTGAGATGGAAGTTGCAGTGAAGGAGGTCTTGGACATTGCTCCTATGGCCTATGCTCGGTATGATGAAACCCAGTTGTGGAGATTTGATTACTCAATACTTCTCTCATCTCTTGCATACTAGTTCCGAAGAGGTACTTAGCCTTTGTTTCTGAGTTACTCATATATTCTTAGGTAGACCTTTATTCTGATAATGTTGTTGGTTACCTTGCAAATCCCTCAGGCACCACTGGCCCAGAAGTAATTCCAGAGGATAATAATGATCATGATGATGACCCCCTTATTCACCGGCAGCGAAGAAACAACATGGGGAAGACCTTGTAATAGACTAGGGTCTCCCACTATTTTTCCCCTCATATCTGCAATACCGAATATTTTTCTGCTTTGAATTGGATATTTTCTTTAGAGGTCTGTTTGTAGCCTCTCATTTTATAGCAACTTTACTTTTCCTGTATATCTTGCCTTTGCATTAGCATTCTAAATTTGCATAATGAATTGAGCTGTTTTCGAAACTAAGGTAAAAATGATGAAAATGATATCTCTATAAGCTCTAAAACACTTATCTTTTATTCATGCCTTGCTCAAACTAAGCTGAAGAGGTCACTGAAGTCATCTCACTGTTCAATGAGGTAATTTCAAATAGTTTCTTGAGCTGAATTAACAAGTCTGTGAGATTTGCGAGGCCTGAGAAGTTCTTAGAAGTCTTAGGCATAGAATTTCTGTAGATGGAAAATGTTCCATGGTCTTAGGAGTTGTCTTCCTTCGAGATCAGCGAGCTTATAGCTCCATCCTTAATGAACCTCTTGGATTATATAAGGTCCTTCCCAGCTTTCTTGTAGCTTGGTTAGTTGTCCCTGTTTTCCAACATCTGACCATTTTAAGAACCATTTCTCCAATTGTGAAGTGCTTTTCTTTCACTCTTTTGTTGAAAAAAATTGTAACTTGCCTTTTGTACATTCTATCAGCCTCCATTGCTTTGTTTTTGACTTCTTCAAGGATGTCGAGGTCTGCCCTTCTCTCCCCGTCATTTAAACTGAATCATATTCTGTTAGTCTTAATGATTTCATTCCGAACTCAACTGGCATTATTGCCTCTACACCAAAGCATAGGCTGAATGGGTGTGTCTCTAATAGCTTTCCTTTGTGTGGTTCTGTATGCCCACAAAATGCTTGGAATTTCATCTAGCTAGGAAGGTTTGTGCTCTTTCTTTTCGATCTCGGTGAGCCTTTTCTTAAGGCCTTCCAGGATGGTTCTGTTTGTAACCTCAGCCAGCCCGTTAGGTTGGGGTTGAGCTACGAAGGTCAACCTTTGCTCACAGTTCAAGTTTTCGCAGAAAGTTTTGAATGGGTAGCCAATGAATTGTTGTCCATTGTCTGAAATTATAGCTCGAAGGATCCCGAATCTGCACACCATGTTCCTCTACACAAAATATTAGACTTTTGGCGATGAAATTATTGCCATTGGCTCAACTCAACCCATCTGTTGAAGTACTCTAAGGCAACAATTAGGAATTCAACACCCCCCACTCCTTCCGAGAAGGGTCCTAGAATGTCAATACCCCAGATATCAAAAGGTATTGATGCGTTAATGGATTGATACCACATGTGATTTGTTTCTGTGTAACTGGTAGCTCGTGCATTTTTTGTATGACTTTCTCAAAGTCTGAAACCATTGAAGGCCAATAGTATCCCGTCCTTAGTATTTTCTTGGTGACAATTTTGCTCCTACGTGTGATCCACATATTCCACTATGTACCTCTTCAATGACATACTGTCCTTTTCCACTGCTTAGGTACTTGAGTAATGGTCATGTGTATGACCTTCTGTATACCTCATCATCTTCCATTAGGACGCAACGAGGTGACCATCTTCGCACTTGGCAAGCCTCTTTAAGGTCTTGCGGAAGGTCACCATCTTTGAGGAATTTGTAGATCGGATATCTCTAGTCTGCCTGGTCTTTAATAACCAAGTTCTCCTCTTGGTTGATACTGGGAGAGTATAGTTGTTCCACCTATAGCTTTGCTTTTGTACCGGCTCGCTCTCGATAGAATTTAGATAGTGCATTTGCTTTTGTTTTTTGCTCTCAGGGCATTTGCTCAATGAGGAAATGCTCAAGTGTGGATGCTATATCCCTTACTCTTTTGAGATATGTAATCGTGTTGCCCTTTCTAGCTTCATATTTTATAGCGACTTGGTTGGCTATAACTCGTGAATCAATTTTGACGTGCAGGTTTTGCACTTTGAGAGCTCTTATGAGTCTTAGGCATGCTAAGAGAGCTTCATATTCGAATTCATTATTCAAAGTTGGGAAGTTGCACTTCACAGAGTAAGGAATTCTCACTCCCTCAACGCTGATTAGTACTATTCCTGCACCTGAATTTTCCTTTTCGGTGGAGCCATCTGTGTACATGGTCTAGATATTATTTTCACAAATGCTTGTGAGCTCCAGTGGGGCTCTTGTGCATTCTTCTACAAAGTCTGAGAAAGCTTGAGCTTTGATTGCATTCCTTGGCTCAAATTCAATTTGATATCCCGAGAGCTCGAGAGACCACTTCATTATCCTGCCCGATAGATCAGGTTTCGCCAAAGCTTGTTTTAGTGGTAAATTGGTTAACACTCTTATTGGGTAAGCTTGCTTTAATTTCAAGACCTCGTAGCAAACGACTTACATAATGAATGAGAAATTGTAAACCTGACCTTTCTACAAGTAGCATCGAGTCAACTGCTTTCTCTGTCGCAGTAAGGTACATTAAAATTTCACCTCCTGACCTCGGAGAGACGAGTTGAGGGTGCTTTCCAAGGAAGTCCTTCAGTTTTCCAAAAGCTATTGGTAGTCTTCAGTCCAAAATTTTGTTTGATGTTGAAGAGGTCATTGATGTCTTTCTCACATCTCTTGCTGCTCTGATAATTTTTTAGAAACAGCTCCTTTAGCTGTGTCCAGCTTGAGATACTTGCTTTTGCAATGCCTTTGAACCATGCTTTCTTGGTCAATCTGGACTGGAAAGCACCGCATATGACATGGTCATTGATGTGATTCCTTGTAGGTTGAAGATTAGTTTTTCACCAAACAAGAAACCAAATCAAAATGAAGTGAAAGGACTCATCAAAGATTAGTTTTGGGAGATTAGGATGACCTTTGCAGAAGAATCCACAACGACCATCATCTTGATTTGTAGAGACTATTCAATACATCACCCAAGTGATTGAAAGTCCAAGTTGAAGTGACTAAGAACCCTATGAGGAAATTCTAAGAACACTCTCAAAGACCAAGTGTTGATCTTATCTTTTGGATAAAAACCAAATGTAAGTTGTTTGTCAATAACTGATTTCTATTACATATGAGGTTCTATTTATAGTAGAAGAAGTGAGAAACCCTAAAAAAGTCTTATAAGAGGTCAAGGACCGAAAATAATTGAAAGAAAGCTATTAAAAAGGGGACAACATCGCATTCGGTTATGCAGGGGAACTCTTGTCTGGCGCTGGCTCCAGCTGCAGCAGAACCGCATGGCAAACCGGATTGCTACAGGAATTTTCCAGTGAGCATCCGGCTCTCTCATCAGGCGCCGGATTGATCACTGTTGAGGGATGGCCTCTGTCTTGGTCATTCGGCTCTCCTTCGTGCTATCTCAACTCTAGCTTTGCTTTGTCTTGTCTCATCTTCATTCCAGGCCTTCCTAAGCTCCTAAACTTCCCATCTAAGGTCTCCAATGCCTTCTTCTTCATTTAGAATCCTCCCATCATCATCCTCAAGGCTTTGAATCACCCATAAGTTATATTCCTTTCTTGTAAGTTCTTCATCAAGTTTTGTCTCCTTGAAGATGACTTCAAAGTCAAGTAATTCTTCTTGGTTTTGTATGAATGTCACCAATGAAATCTTCATCCTTGATGCCCTTGCTCTTGTGATCGGTCTCGGAGGCATTTTTGGAGCTTGATCTTTATCAGTCATGGTATTCAAACATCTCCATCTAGGACACATATTCATTTATGTGTTGCAGTGGTTCCCTTGTGCCATCATATTTTGCCTCCACTCGTGGGGCTTTGAACCCTGGCGAGATCCTAGCAATCTTGATACTGTGGGCAAATGGTGAGGGCTTTGAAAGGTCCACACCGCTCTGTATCTCTTGATCTCCATTTTTTTCCTGATCAGTTGAGGGAGTCACTCTCCTTAGTGGATTGAGGGCTACCCCTCGAGCATTGTTGCCTGTCTTTTTGATTAGGCTTTGTCGAGGGGGTGTCCTTTCTCTAAGAGGAATTCTTAGCGAGCTCCCCTGCTCTTTAGGACTAGTATTTTATTTTTAACCTCGTGATATGACTACTCGGTTGAGCCTATCTCGTAGGTCATAACCCTTTTTGTTGCTTAGGGTTTCTCTGAGGTCGGTCATAGGTTGGATTCTTACCCCTTGTGACTCTCGACCTTTCTCATCAGGCCGGGGGTCATTCCTTGTTTCTGAAGGTAGGGGTTGATCAAGTTGTGTGTGAAAAGCCTGATTTCGAGATGGCTGTAGATCCCTTTGGGAGGGTATACGAGTACGTCCTGTCGACATATGGTCTTGTCTACCTGAGATTCCCTCTAAGGCTGTCACCATGCATTCTAGGAGGTCTGCTGGAACTGAAACTTGACTCCTCCTTGATCTCTGTGGTCCGGGATTATTGTCATTGGCGGTTTGGTCGAGGTGCCTCTGTTTAGGTCTCTTTTGCTCAGACGGAGGGTTTACTCGGGTCCTCTAGGATGGTCCAGACCGTGATGGCTATGGTTGTTTGTGTTGGATGGCCAGCCCTGGATTGTTTCTAAAGTCTTCCACTGGGGGCGGGACTTCCGGCACTGTTTCTCCAGTGCATAATTGAGTTTGTCGGGTGGCTTGCCCCAGCGCAGCGACTGAATGCGTGTTGGTTGTGATTGAGTCATCCGGGAGCACTTTTTTTTTTTTTTGGTGTAGGGAAGAAAGCTAAGCTTTTTTAGAATGTTTCTCCCCATAATCGGTGCCAGGAGTGATGGAACTCAAGAGTAGCCTCCGGATCACACCAAAACCATGATGGCATCATTGGTCGCAACCTGAGAAGAGAGCAAGCAGGTCACCGGAGTGGGCTGTCGCTTGGGGAAAAGCTCCGATGCCTATGTCAGTATTCTAAGAGAGTAATCGTGTGTAATTAACTCCACAAATACCCTCCTTGTCCGTAGATTGATTATCATTTGGTTATATATTTTTGAAGAAGTAAGTTACCTATTTGATCAGGGCTCTTCTATTACGTGACAGTAGGAAATTAGGATAATTATGAGATCGTATAATATCCCACCAATTGCTCCTAGAATCATGGAGTTTTCCTCGATTGAGATATCTTTCCATTCACATCTCTGGTCAAGAGCTACGAGCTAGTTAATTGACTTTTAGACCAACTTTGCAACCTGCCCATGGAAATTAAGAGTCTCAATTATCTCTTCTGGAAGGTCTTGCAGAGTGCTAGGAGTGATGCACAAATGGTCGTGGTATGGAAGATGTATGAGACGGATTGGAACTTACCATGTCGAAGGTCGTAGTCTGCTAAGTCCTTTCCTGAACTCATTTGGGAAGTCAATGACCTAGGAGGTCGGTGGTAGTAGGTCGCTGCCCACCTTTCCTCATTGATTTCGTGAGTTTGACTTTCAAGTATTTGAAGGTCGGGATTTTGGGCCCATTTGGGTGTCCGGGTTATGCCTGTTTTTCCCATCACTTGGTATACTTTAGTATTTTTATTTTGATGCATTAGTATTTGTATGTTGGTATTTGATGAAGATGTTCTTATATTGATAATTTAATTAGTATTTGTATTTTACTTTAATATTTTGTTTTTAATATAATATTTTTTTTGTGTTTGATTATTTATCAAATAATGTATAATTAATCATTTAAAAGGAAATATATTTTTAAACGCAAATTTAATTTGTCACGAATTTCTGATAGAATTCTCATTGGAAAGGTTTTACGGGAAAACACAAGCATGTATCATCATTTTATTTTTTGATTGATTATTACGGAATTTCTGTCAGAAACGTTATTGACAAATTTTTGACGGAATTTCTGTCAGAAATATTACTGATTGATTTTTAACAAATTTTTGATGGAAAAGTTTTTGAGGGATTTTTGACGGAAAATCCGTCAGAACTAGTCTGATGAAATAATGACAATTTTAGCGTCAGAAAAATATTTCTGACGAAATCTAACATGGCGTCTCGTGTTGAAATTTCTAACAGATTTCTGAAGAAATTCTGTCAAACCATCCAACAAGGTGAATCTACTATTTTGATGGATTTTTTGACGGATTTCTGATGAAAATTTTCATCAGAAATCCGTTCGAAAAATTTTCCAAGGCCATTTTTTGTACGGAATTTTTCTATCAAAAATCCAGAAGAAAATTAAGATCCTGATGGATTTTATCATAGCTACCAGCGAAAAGTTTCATCATATTCGATATCACGAACTACTTTAAAGCCCTTAGTGACTAATGGGTTTGCCATCCATGTCAGTTTTCTTCTTGAAAAGTCACTTGCACCTGATGGGTTTTACCCCTTCAGGTAGATCAACTAAGGTCCAAACTTGGTTTGTATACATGGAATCCATCCCAAATCTCATGGCATCAGGCTATTTCTTTGAGTTTGCACCCATCACAGCTTCTTGATGGGTAGTAAGCTCATCTTGATCTACGAGTAACACATCACCATTCTGGGATCTCAAAAACCCATATTTCTTTGGATGACGATGTGCCGTAATGGGTCTAGGCAAGGTTTTTGTTTCTTTAGCAACTCCTTGATCCACCACACCTTATGGTGTCTGCTTAATTTCCTTTTCTAAATCAATTGTATCTCTTTGTAGTTCTTGAACTTTTTCAAGTTCTACTTTTCTCCCATTTACTCTTTTAGAGACAAACTCTCTATTTGTCTCTTTCTAAAAAGATGCTCGTCCAAGCTACAAACACCTTTTGCTTAGTGAGGTTATGAAAATAATATCCTTTTGTTAACTTTGGACAACCTACAAAGAGGCACTTGTCAGATTGAGTTCAAGTTTATAAAAAACTTGTTGTTTAACAAAAGTTTCACCACCCAAAATCTTCATAAAAGACATTTTGATATGTTTTCCAATCCACAACTCATATGGTGTCTTTTGAACTGAATTAGATGGAACACGTTTCGGTGTACATGTGGTTGTTTCTAATGCATGTCCCCAAAAGGAAATTGGAAGGTTTGCATTACTCATCATTGTTTGAATCATGTCTAATAAAGTAAGATTTCTCCTTTCAGATATGCTATTCCATTGTGACGTGGCTGGCAAAGTGAGTTGCCAGACTATTCCACGCTCATTTAGATAATCATGAAATTCTTGGCTTAAGTATTCACCACCTCGATTTGAACAAAGTATTTTAATACTTTCTCCTAGTTGGTTTTGTAATTTGTTCTTGAATTGTTTGAACTTATGAAAGGATTCTTATTTGTGTTTCATAAGATACACAGCCATATCTATTGAAATCATCAGTAAGACCACATGCATCTGAATGTGTAAGGCCTAATAATTCTATCATCTTGCCCAATAAACAAGATTCACAATTCTCATATGATTCAAAATCAGAGTTGTCCAAATATCCATCTTTATGGAGTTTGGAAGTGTGGTTCTCACTAATATGGCCCGAGTGACAATGCCAAAGATATATTGGATTAATATCATTTAATTTAATCCTTTTAGTATTTATGTTATAAAGAGGTGTGTCAAGATTGAGAATATAAAGGCCATTAAATAGCTGTGCATTTTCAAAAATAAATAAAAAACCGATCTTGTCCAAACAAGAGATAGAAATAATGTTTTTAGTAATAAAAGGCAAAAAATAGCAATTATCTAATTTTAAAGCAAGTCCAATGGAAAAGTTAGAACTTTTGTTCCCACAACCAATCAAGCAACAGCTACATTTCCATCTAGTAGGTCAAGTTCTCCTCTTGTCAACAATCTACTCCTTTTGAGATCCTACACATTAACACAAATGAGAGATCCCCATACAGGCATGAAGCAAACATTCTTGAAATTCAATACAGACAGAAATGGAGATGAGGAAGATTTCCATCTAGGAATGCCATTCAAAACAAAGGTGACGCAAAAACGGAATAATGATGGAAAAAAAAGGTAGAACCTTTAACTATAATCGACTTCACTTGAAAGCCTAAATACAGAGAAAGGACGAATCAAGAATAAAACGACAATATTCTTGAGACACTAAGATAACCGAATATTATTGAACGAAAAAAAACTTCAAAGTTTCGAAAACATCAAATCTGCCAATATTCCAGTTGAAGTCGGCATTAAATAGAAAAAAAATAGAAACCCTAGAACCGACATAAAAGAAATTACAAAAAACCCCAAAAGTTTCTAAAAATTACGGAAAATAGAAAAAGGCCCAAAAGTCCATCCAGATGACCTTGGATAGCCAAAAAATGGCTTGGTCACTACAAAGTAGTGAGTATTGTTCTCTAGACCTCCTCGATGGACCCGTCAAATTTCAGCCCATTCCGACACAATTTACAACTTTTAAAAGTTTACGTTTCAGCCCCAAAACTTTTCCGATCAGCTCCGTTTACCTTGAAACTTCTCCTGCAGCCTCTTGGACCTACTCGGACCCTCCTGAATATCCCCCTGTGCCAGCTCTGCGTCAGGCTCCCCCTCTTCAGAAGAGTTTGTCCTCAAACTCGGATTGTCCCCATGAAATCGGGATAGATGCTGTACATTGAAGACGTTCGAAATGCAGAGATCGTCGGGAAGCTCAAGCCTATAAGTGTTGGTGCCCAGTTTCTCCAAAACTTGACAGGGACCGAACTTCCGATCTTTCAATTTGTCTTAGGTTCCCAACGGAAATCGTTCCTTGGTCAATGTCACCCACACAAGATCTCCTACCTCAAATTGAACATCCGGTCGAGTCTGGTCCGCCTCCTCTTTATATCATGTATAAGTCTGTTCCAAATTGGACTTTACCGCGGCATGGACAGCCTGTAGGTCCATAATGCGCTCCTCCACCTTCT